>JAVQJL010056395.1:0-51211 GCA_036024295.1 Nannoperca obscura
CTGGTGGAGGGGGCTGGGGAGGGAAAGGTGGTGGTGGGGGGTGGGGGGGGTGGATGAAGGAGGGAGAGAGGGGAAGTCAAAAGTGGGGGATGGGGGAGAAAAGAAAAAGAATACTAAATTGTTCATATACCGCCCTATGCCTGGTGCTGCTTCCTTTCCCCTCCCAATCTCTCTCTCTCACACACACACACACACTCTAGCATGTGAGACCCCCTCCCACCAAAAAAAAAAAGAAAATCCAGACCACTCCCCATGCCGCTCCAACATTTTTCTTTTATGTTTGCAGCAGTCTTTTGCAAGTCCTTTCTTTTTAATAGGTCATAAACCAAACAGCCAGTTCAGCTGTGTAGTCTGGGGGAGAGGTAGGGGAGAGTGTGTGTGTGTGTGTGTGGTGTGCGTGTACGAGTGTGTGGAGTTGTTTGCTGGCACAGAACTGGAAGTTCTGTGTGATGGGCAAAAGCCCCAAATCTGTGTTTGTGGTTGGAAGCGAGAATGAAAGAAGCTGGATGCCATCCAGGCATCCTTTCCCATGCCTTGATACACATATCTCTGACCAAATATGCTGTATATGGGGGGGGGGTGTACTGTACCCAAGTGAGAAGGCCCGCCCACAGGAAGATGTATAGAATCGGAACTGTGCCAAGTTACATTTTTAAGCAAGCGAGAAAGAAATGTATCTTCCAGGGAGTACGCTCTGTCTTTCCTGTTACGTGTCGGTGCATATATTGATGTTTTTATTTAACATTCTCACCAGTCTTTTCCTTTATTCTGCTTCGATAACGTTTGGCTGTATTTCAAATGTCACTGATGATCATACATATTTGTTAGTCGTTCAGTGAAGACATCTCTCTTTTCATTGATTAAATCTCAACACATATTGCCGGAGTAATTTATCTTTGCCTTGTCGACATCTGCCTTTTGTTCAGTCTGCCAAGTAACCAAACAAAGTGTAAGACAGTCAAACTAACAAATGTTATCATTAGGAAATTTTATTTTTTTGCCTTTGTGTTCTCAAAGATAGGCCGAGGGATTCCTCTAGCGGTGCGAGACCCGGCACTACGGATATTGGTGTTAACAGGAGCAGTGAACATAAACATTCCAGTACACATTGTTGACCTCTTGACCTGTAAACCCTGGAGCTGCAGGGCCGACAGCAGGAGACCACACACACGTGGTGGGAGGAGGAGAAGGGAGGATGCAAAACTCCTCCGGTGTCCTTGCCTTAAAGAGTTTCATGTGCCTTTCCTGAAGACTGTGAAAAATTAAAACCATCCGCCAAACATCAGTGCAGTCTTCTCCTCGTGGGATTGGTGCAGGTATGTCAGGCAGGTATGACTTTCTCAGATGGAAAAGTTATTCCAAGGGAAACACAGCTCCTGTCTCTCTTCTTCTCCCCCAGTTGTTGTGCAACCAGCAGCTTACTTTATAAATCTGGAGATTGAGTCATAACCTCTTTGGGCTGGACTCAGATCTTCAGCTTTAAAATGTGTTTTTCCAGCTAACAGAACCACAGCTGCTGAATCCGCCTCTAAGTCGGCAGATTGAATCCATGTACTGAACAAACAATAAAAATATATGTACGTTTTGATGTTTTAAAGTAATGATTTCAAAACGCAGTCGTCTATGACAAAACCGGCTTCCACCATGAGTCTTTGGATGTGCTGTCCCATTTTCCGGATCCGGCATTTCCCACTAAGATTCGAACGCGGAGGACTCAGTTTTGCCACGAGCGCAGAAACAATGATTCATCCCTTCATTTTCCATTCTTTCCTTCTATCTGCGCTGTACTAACCCCGTCTCACTCCGCTGAAGAGAAGAGCGGTCTTCTGCAGCCATGTGCGTCCCCAGGAGGTCTGGCCTGGCCTGCACTCAGCCATGACCACATAGGATGGGGCTGGGGGCTCTGCTGCTCTCCTACCCCCTCTTCTCTGCCAGAGGCTGCTTCCTTTCCAAGGCCTGTATACGGCTGGCTGACACAGGAAAGAGAACACACACATCCTCAGTGCTATGTAAACGTCCACGCACAAACCTCTAGGCACTAAAACATAAAATTCAAAATCCTTACATTTTGTGTTATTACACTTCGACATGTGGGAAAAAAAACATCCTATTCTCTATCCATGTGTGACTGCAGCTAATTGGTGGAAACTGGACAATTTATCAGTGAACCCAGGATAGATAAAAAGAGGGTTTAGATGTTGATCACACATGGAGGCTACATCCTTGCCAACATAGACTTGGCTCCATCCCAACAGAGGCTGTATGTCCATACAATACCCTCCTTGTTTAGATAGACACTGCATGCCCACTGTGGAGTGAAATACTTTAAAGCTGACCAGGAAGTGAGGGATCACAAAGGGTCACTTCCCATAGGCCAGCTTTAAACTTTGACCTTCTAGTCCTTCTTCAACTTAATCTTCCCTTTCTCCCAACATAATGAGTGACACCAGCGCCACTCCTTCACTGCAGGGGCAGAAGGAACTGAAGGACACTCTCTGAGATTGTTGCCTGACGATAATCTGGAAATAAGTGGCTCCTTTTGTCCAGCACATGTCTTGCATTCAGCGCCTCTTTTCTTCAGCAAAATAAAGTACATTTTAATATATATTAGCTTTGCATGTAGAAAGTACATGTTCCATACTCCAAACTAATTTCAGCTTCTCACGTTCTCAAAAAGTACTTTAAATGTATCTACATGAGCAGGTATTATCTTTAAAGTTTGCCCTTATTGCAAGTGGGATACCAAGATCTTAATAGCTATGACGACTTCAAAATAGGGAATTTAAACTCTTGCCGCATTCACTTCTTTCTTCTTCCTTAGTTGAGTGAGATGAGGGGCTAAGTTCAGGCCTCTGCACATTCCTCCGTTGCTTTATAAAACACACAGTGTCCACTGTTCATATGGGCTGAACCTCAGTGATTTCATAGAGCACCCGCTAATATCAGCACTGGCAGAGCCAATCAGAGAGACTTTCCATTACAGTCTATCACTTTCCTGTTTTCATGCAACTTCATGCGCAACCTCCACTTCACTAGTGGAAACACAGCAGCAGCTTGAAGGCTCATTCACTTTCCTCGAATCCCAACAGCATCATTAATCAGGGCGTGTTTAGAGATAGAAAACAACACTAGGGTGAAGAATCCCAGAGCTCCTTGTGGAGAGATGACTTTAAAACACACTGTACTGGGTGTTGGTCCTCCATTTAACAACTCCGTCATCCAGTTTGTGCTCCCCTCCCCTCTGGCCATGGTCCCCTGGGACTGAGCTGGAGAGGAGAGGGGGAAAAGTCCGGCCAGTGCTGGCTCTCTTCATCGTCCTACCGGCCAGGCTCTGTCTTTCCCCCTCCTCCTCCTGTGAGATTACACAGCCAATCAAAGCCAGCAGACCATAAACAGATGTATTGTGTGTGTTAGTGTGTCTGTTGGGCTGGGCTGAATTGTGTTTATTTACTTTTATCTGATATTCCATGATTGAATTAAGCTGGATTTACATTTTACTTCAATAAAACAATGCAACACTTAATTTTAGAAGTTCAAAATAGTTACATCTAGCATGTATAAGAAATAAATATAAAATGTTCTGCTCTATGTTGAATAACAAAAGTCTGACAAGAAGACAGCAGTGGTAATCATTTATAGGCCTACAAGCAGCCACCATCCTGCAGGCATGTGTGCTATAAATGCAAATGCTGGAATAAAACCAATGTCAAAAACAGCAGAGCACAATTATTTGATCTCTTCAACAACCTTAACATTCTCACATCTTTCAAGGGATTTCCCCCCCCCCCTTTCTGGGTGGGTTTGGGCTTGAAATTTAAATCTATCTGCAGTGTTTATTTTTAACAAACACTCAACGTGACGCTTTGCATGTGATGAAGAGGTGTGTCTGGCTCTGAGCTCAGAAGATGCAGCTGAGCATGAGGCCATCTCTTGGCTTTTCCCTGTCTCAGACAATTGCCTTTTGGCGGTGCAGGTCTCATGGTAAAGCCCGGTTAAAGCCCTCTCCACCCTTTCCATCTGTAGCTGTTTACCTTGATTGACAGCTCCCCGGGATGCTCAAAGAGGGAACGAAAGTTGTACCACATTCCTCTCAAGCGAAGCGCTGCCTCGTTCACACCCCAATCTCGAGAAAAAACATCAAGTTGACAGCAAAAAAAAATCCTAAAACTTTGTGGGAGGGGTTGCATGCGTATGTGTGTGTGTGTGTGTGTGTGTGTGTGTGTGTGTGTGTGTGTGTGTGTGTGCTCAGGAATGCAAGTGTGCTTACGTGGGTGTTTGACCGACTTGGTGAGTAAGAGCGAGGTTGGACAAAATGTGAATCAGAGCAGGGTTGGAACAAACAGAGGAGGAATGGCTAAGTAATCATCCAAATCAGTGTTTTTTTCTTACTATTCTCCTGCTGCAAGCTCCAGCTGTGCTGGGCTGGCCAGGAAGTGTTGGAGGGGGAGTGTTTGGGGTGGAGGCAGGGTGAGGTCACTGTACTGTTGGCCCCTGGGATGGGAGGAGAGAGGAGAGACACTTGGCCCTGTGTCACAGCTCTATCCATTCAATCTTAATCTTATTGTTAACTGAGCCCTTCATCAGCAACACATGGTGTGTCCAAAGCGTTTCCAGCACACACTCTCTACATCTGGACTACACTGCGCAGCGCTGCCATTTTGAACGCTGCCCCCCTCCTTCACATGCGCTCCCATGCACACACAGACGTGCATAGTGCGAGTTAGTCACCCACAGAGCTGTAGGCGCATTAAGAGACCACTGTGTGAGTGCCTGGCCCTGCGTGCTTGGGATGCCTTGGGTGTGACCGGGATGGCCTGCAGTGTGTGCTTGTGTGTGTGTGTGTGTGTGTGATACGGTCGATCCAGCTGCCTGTCGTCTGGAGCCTGACCCATCACTTCTCACTGCAGGAAGAGAGCCAGCCAGACAACGACTCAAGCAGACACTACACACACACACACACACACAGACAAGAGGAAAGGCTACTCAATGGAAAGAACTGTTGGTAGATTTTGGAATTTCCTGGTCACTAGCAGTTTCATTGGGAATTAAGGACTGGTCATTTCCAGGCTTTTACCGTGGCACTGATAATTTCACACAGCTCATTCAAATTCTAAATGGGTTAACCACAGAAAGTCAAATTCAATAATGAAAATCACAGAGTTGGCATTCAGCCACCTGTTAGTCACAGAGATATTTGGCTACGATGGTGAGATGTGACTGTTTTACCGTTACCACAGAGTTTCCAGTCCTCCGTTGTGCAACAATTACACTGTAGTTAGTCTGGTGATTCTCAGGACTTGGCCAACATGGCCTCCTCCCACCTCCCACAACCACGTGTGTAGTTGTTACAGACTGGGAGATTTACAAACCCAACCATGACCTCAGAGAATTAAATATTCTCCTCAGAAAACCCCCACATCCCCAAAGTGGCATTTTAGGTTGTCAGCTGCATTGTGATTGTGTGTGTGGTTTCTGTGTGTGTGTGTGTGTGTGTAAGAGCAAGCAAGACAGAGAGAGAATTTGTTTGTGGCTTCAAATATGCGACTGTTTTCCATGAGCATGATTCTCCAGCTTGTGCTCGCTTTTGTGTATGTAGTCAACACGTGTTAGGTCTTACACATACACATTAATTATTAAGCCCAAAAGACTGACATTCGGTCTTGCAGGAGCCCAATTGTTTAACAAGGCTGCAGCTGAACTGTAGGCACACTGTAATGAGAGCCCAGGTAGTTGTTTTGAAAGGGTAACTTTATAATGGAAAAATATTAAAACAACCCCTGTTTTCAATTAAGTCTTTCCATACCATCCCCCCACAACTCTGAAAAAGCAGAGATTTCAATCCAAGCTGCCATGCTATATTTTCTTCTCTGAGTTAACCACTGGCCTACACCATATGGCCAACAACGGGATTTAATGTAATTTTTCCGCTTACACATACTAAACTTTGGTTTTTAGCCTTGGAAGACAGCTGAGGCCTTATTTCTTCTACACAACCTTTTTGGTTTCAAAAGAACAAAATATTAGAAAATGATTCAAAAAGTGAAATGTAAAAAAAAAAAAATGATAGATAGTTTTTTTCTCATTATAGCACTGTATGTTGTTTTTTACCACACCCAACTTTTCTTTTGTCATGAAAGGGTGAAATTCATTACATAAAGGGACTTAGCGGAACACATGTTTTGAAACACTCACATGGGTGGGGGAACAGCCCTATGGTCTCATCTGGAATGCATAAAGCATAACAATACATCCCAACATCTCTCATCACTCTGGATCAAGAGTGAGGTTTGGCTGGGATGTGAGTGGGTGGGAATCTGCTATCCCTTAAATCCCGCTGGAGTAGTACAGGATAGCTGTTCTCCCTGTGCCCTCCTTCATATATGTGAAAAATTGACACTTCTAGGGGAGGACATATTTTTTATTTGTCTTGCAGCTAGGTTAAAGTGATAATCTCCAAGATCTGGGTTTTGTGGCAAATTTGAACACATCTTTCATCATAAGCGGTGACCACTGTTTTGTTTATGCTCTACATTTCGAAGATATCATCTCACAATCAAACAGCATTGGCAGTGCTGTGATGTATTTTCCCTTAGATTTTGCTTTGATGAAGTTTTGGCATTTCTGTCTGCTCATTTGTGTCAGTTATAACTACCCAATTGTTTTTTCTATTTATTCCAATCTAATTATCTTTTATAAGCCTTTGTGAACTTTTCAAAGCAATCCGAGCAGCTCTGTGAGGCTGTACTGAGCTAAATGTTAATGTCAGCATGCTAAGATGTTCACAATGTTTTCCAAGTTTAGCCTGTCAGCCTGTTAGCATGCTAACTTTTGCTATTTAGCACTTAACACAAAATACAGCTGAGGCTGACGGGAATAACATTAGTTCTGCAGATATTTGGTCTTAAAAAAGACTTGGACAAATTCTGACCCAATGATGGCACTAAATGAAAAATTAGGGCATCACCAAATTATTACAATTCTTCCTGAGGGGGACATGAATGTGTGTGCCAAATGTTATGGTAATGCATCCAACAGTTGTTGAGACATTTCAGTAAAAAACAAGAAAATGTCAACCAGGTGGTGGTGCTAGAGGAAAAGGGGTCTTCCAACTCATGATCCTCTGGGGACAATGTCTGTACATAATGTCATGGCAATTCATCGGATGGATATATCAATCTGGACCAAAGTGGTGGAGCAACTGACCGACCAAATCTGCCATCCTGCTAGCATTACAAAAACTTTCATCATGATCATTTTCCCACAGATGATTGCTTTAAGTTCAGGGAAAGGAGAGTGTTTTGGTTGATCTTGTGGTTAGGGAATTGTTGCTGGAGCAATAACGTCAAATGGTTGGGAATTTGTAGATATTTTTAAATGTGTATTATGCGTGTGTAGATTTGTGGCACGTGCTGTTGCATCTCTGTGTCTGTCAGAATTGATCAATCCATCCTCACCTCCTCCCTCATTTTTCCACTGAGAGGAGCTGTCAGTGGGTTTTGTGCGGCTCTTGTGTGAGTGGCTGCTCTGGGCTGCAGTCCAGACCGATGCCGACGGATGAGCACACACAACACAGACTCTCTTCTCCAAGTCAGGCTTTAAGGCATGGCCGCAGTTTCCTTTGGCCAGGCCACTGTACAGCCACTATGCTAGCCATCACACGTGTTTCCTCACATATTCCAAAGGCAACGCAGGCTGTTTTGAAAACAGCCTACTATACTACGACTACTACTTACTGATTCGGCCAAAATGTATCATGTAGTGTGCAGTATGCCCAGTATCCTATGCATCAAACCAGTCTACCTTGTCTAATGTATCTCACATTCCAAAGCAGTGAATGGTCCCACTTGGGGTGTTTTGTGGGGGGGTTTCAACTTTATTCACACAGTCACCAATTACGGACAGCAACGCCACCGCATCAGTGGTTGACAGGGAGGAACATAAATAGAAGTACCGCTGATAAAGAAAATTCTAATTTAAGCATGTGCAAGCAGAAAGTGTGACGAGGATACAGTTATTACTTTTTGTTTTCAGAGCTTACGAGGATGTTCTTGCTGTGGTTTGTGGTTAGCTGTACCATTGTTGGCTTCTGCTTTTTAAAATCGGAAAATCGGCTATGTAGTAGGCCTACATACTGCATGCTGCGTTCGTCTGTTGTATGTAGCA
Organism: Nannoperca obscura; assembly: GCA_036024295.1. NCBI lineage: Eukaryota > Metazoa > Chordata > Actinopteri > Centrarchiformes > Percichthyidae > Nannoperca > Nannoperca obscura. Next base: position 8,164 of record JAVQJL010056395.1, read on the forward strand.
GGCGGTTTCCTAAACAGCCAAAGCTTGACCAGCAATCTTTCTTTACAACTACAGACAGGAAACCAAAACAGTATTATGGATTCTATTATCAAGTTTGGTTTCAAGTATCAGCAGCCAGATGACTCAAGACTTAAGCATTGAGCCTGATTTAGACAGTTTAAAGATGATTTCATTCAGTTTGTTATTTTGCCTCTTTTAACCACAGCCCTTTGCTAGCTGCCCTAAAGCTAATAATCGGTTGCCTCCCCTCCGAGCTGTTTTACACAGACTTAATAGTAGTCAGTGCCTTCCTTGTGGTGTAACATCATCCTGATGACCTCAGGGTATCAGAGCTGCAGTCACCACTGCTAATTGTGTAAACACATGTTACCTCAGAGAGTAAATGAGCTATATTCATGGTCTTTGACCCCAAAAGCAGCTCTGTATATCATTTCTACAAATGTAGAACAAATAAAAGCCTTAGATAACGCAGTAATAGCCAGTTACAGTCAGCTCCCTATTCTCCAGGTAGACCAGATGTACAAAAGCTACAAAGTGCTGGCAACACTTTAGGAAAGAAAATATCCACTGGCTAGCACACACCTTTCTTTACACAGAGTTAGAATTGGCAGCCCGCAAAGGAAGTGCTGCACTGTTAGCTGTCAAAGGAGCACACATACACTTCTTGGAAAAGATAGCATGTCAGCAGGAATGAGGAAAGGACTGATAACAAGCAGGCAAGGATTATTTTCTTCTCTAGGAGTTGAAGGAGATTTTAGCTGCAGATCTCAAAGCAAATGAATCATATGATCAAGAGTGTTTATTCAGACACATTTGATTGTAATTAAAAATAACTCCCATGGAGTGTGTCGGATGCAGTTTAGATATTTGTCCGCAGGTAACAGAACGGTGAGATCTGTGCAGAAATGAGAACAATGCGACTCAAATTGAATTCTTTCATAGCTTTTATTGCTTCATTCAAAACCCTCGAGGCCAGTATCACTCTGATTCAAAGCAACAGTTTGTATGCTGGTCTTGCCTGTTGGGATGTGTGTGCTGATGACATCGACTCAAACAGGAAGCCAGGGTCTAATGATTAGCACATGTTTAGGATCACTAGGGTGCCACAATCTGGAGTTCGTCATGCCGTATGTCTCTGATTTATTTGGTTGTTGTTGCTTCACAGGGAGGGACAGGCCCATTTCTGAAGGGAATGAAACGAAGCCCTCTCCCCATCTATAACATCTTGGCCCGCTTTATTTGATTTAGCTCCGAGCCAATGGAGATCTTCGACTCAGTCATGGTCCATTTTGGAGCTTCAGAGTTGAAAATGGGAGAGGTGAGACGGGGCATGCACGGCACAGATGCTGTAACGTGATCCTGCTTTACAATTGCACACTGACCTGCATATTATTGTTGCTTTCCCACACAGCAGAGTTGCAGTGCATTTTTTGCATATTTATGGTGCACGTGTCAACGTGTAGTCTAGTATCAGTGTCACTGTGTGTGAACAGTTTAACATGGCCTTGCTAAAGTGTGCAATGCTTTAACATAGGTCTGGAGGGCTCCTCTCCAGCTCTTCCTGCGTGGTCTGTGGGACGTTATCTGATAGTCACTAAGTGGCGAAACACAAACACTAAAAGCGGCACAGTGAGGCCAGTTAGGCTCAGACGGCACAAAAAAAAGAACCATACACATCCTGGAAAGCAGAGAACGCATCTGTAAGAGGAATGTCATTGTCTATAGTTTCAAAGTGACCTGAGTGGTGCGTTTGCTGCTGGATTTTGGACCACACCAGGCCCAACACAAACAAGCCAAACTAACCCAGGCTGTAACAAAAGTGCAAAGTTATTTGAGCAGCAGGGTTCAGATTCTACTGTTCCACAGCTGTGATGGACCAGAGATAACCAGTGAGATGACCTAAGGATTTTTCTTTTGCGGTCAGCCGTTGTCCGCTTCTCCTGAGGACATTTGACCAGACTGACTTTATGGCTTTAGTGTTTCCTCTTGTTTTGGCAGCGGCTTCAACAGGTGAAGGAGCACGGAGGCGTTCCGTCATTCCTTCATATTCCCACAAGTAAAATACGCCTGTGCAGCTGTCCCACTAAGACGTCCTCCAGTCAGCCAAGCCAGGTTCACGACCAAATCCTAATCCCTAATTGTGTCACTCTTCCCTCATTCCCATGTTTGTAACTGGAGCTGCAGAGTCATTTGGCCACTCCTGCAGGTGGAGCCCAGTGCTGTATAACAAAGCTGGGCTTCAACTGAGGCTGACTCATTCTGAAACAAAACAGGCCATTCCAGTAACACGCCTCGACTGTAACACAAGCCTTGACTTGATGAGATAAATATGACATAATCTGCATTCATGGCAAAAAAGAAAACTGAAAGTTAGCACTCACCTTGATGCCCAGCTTTTAACACCTGCGTTCTGGTAAATCGCTCAAAACAAATAGGGTGTGTCGGTTTAGAATTTCAGCTGCAGCCTCGGCACAATGGCCGTGACTATAGTTACTTCTGGTTAGCTTCTCCTGCCTGTTTGCTTTGTAATCCTTCACTTCCAAAAGAAGAGGCATTGTGTGTTTTCATTTCATGGGGGTGTAAGGTTTTGGATGACGTCCAGTGCTAGCCTATGAGCCATATAAGAAAGAGCATTACTTCTTCTGGGTTGTGATTGAGCTATCAGTGACAGCACAGAGGAATCAGTCAGAGAGATTGGCACTAATAAGCTTGCGTGGTAAAGTGTGAAAAATCATGCCCACATACATTTTAGACAGTCCTCACAATAACCAGGGAATGTTTTGGCAAGGGGTGTGTATCATACTGAAATAATTATCTAAAAACTTCAAACCCAGCGATGTGTGCATGGTTTTACAAGTATTATTAAGTATCCAACCACTGAAAAATAATATGATGGGTGAAATCTCACTCGTGCACTTAATGCATTAAATAAAGTTGTAATAAAGAAGGGGTGGGGCACTTTATCCTCACTGCAGTGAAGTTTATTTTGCTGAGGAATGCATCACAGCTGTATTATGAGAGTTTACAACAACAGATAAACTTTATAATTTCAAGTCCTCTTTGTTGTTGTTTTTCTTTAAATGGACTTTTACACTTCAACACAGAGAAAATAGATCCGGCCCTTTACTTTTTTCTGCTTTGTGTACATCCACTTTATGAGTAATAGTGCAGGATTGTGTGTGAGTCATCTCTGACCAAAGAGGAGTGTTAGACCAAACTGACATTTATAGTCTCCACACACACACCTGCTCCAGCTGGGCACCCGGGTTAGACTTCTCACCCTGCTGCTGCTGCTGCTGCTGCTGCTGCCGCTGCTGGCACTGCCTTCTACCTGACCACTGCACCAATTACATCTGTATAAACAGCACCACGGCCAGCTGACTGGTCCGGTCTCTCCAGCCAGGAGAGGAGAGAGAGGCCCGAGCTGCGTTCTCTGACTGCAGCAGCTGATCACAGTCACGTTTGGACCGGGAGGGTTTTCAAAACAGCAAATGTGCGCTTGTTCTTTAGTCGCTGTTCTGGTTTGGTTTACAACTGTGTGACTTGTGAGGAAACGGCCCGAGACCGCGCTGTAATGACGAATGCTGAACCACGGCGAGGTGCGGCGGGCAAAATCTTTTTGTCACTCACCCTTGAATCACGTGTGCGCGGAGATCCGGGCCGTTCCATCGGTTTAGCGTGACGGAAACACCGCGCCGCGTTAACCCTCCTTGGCACTGGACAAACTCTTCCTTCTCTCTGCAGACGCAGGAGTAAACAGGAGGCCTGCTTCTAACATACACGCATTCTGGGCATACCACGGGGCCTCCAGAGGGCTCGTCTGGTTAACACACACACACACACACACAGAGAATCACAATCTGGACAGGGCATTGCCGGACACGTGTGCTCAGATGGCACATTTGAGTTCAGCCAGTTAGGGCTGTTCAGCCACCTCCAGCCTTCTGGAACGAGGTAAAGAGTCACCCTCACTGTCCTGGCAGCGGGAGCTCTAATTGTTAGGATTTCAGGTGTGACCAGCAAAGAAAGAAAAAAGAATCATAAACAGAGATGTACCGTGTAGTGAACACCTTAGGATGCCGGGCATAGGTTTAATGTGGAACATAAAAACACCCCAGCTATAAAACGCACCGATAATAATCATAAAATCACTGAGTATCATAGACACAACATGTCCTCCTTGGAATTTCAGTGGTTATGTCATAATGATGTTTGATTAGCATGTGGGAAATAATTAATGTTTTTCGGGAACAAATAGAGACAGTCATACATTAAGATTTTTTTGTTGTTGTTGCCTGTCAGGATACTCCTTACGATCGTATGGACTTTTGTACAATCCAGATGATAGGCTAGGCTACCACGGGAAGAAGAAGAAAGAAAGAAAAAAAGAAATTGTGTTGTTTTTTGGGGGGGGGAGCGGGCCCCTGGTGACGTGCAGGGCCTGCAGGGCGGTGTTCTCAGAGTCTGACTTGGGTGTGTGAGCCACATCTGGAATAGTAGCTACAGAGGAAGAGTCGAGAGAAGCAGAACCGCGCTGATACTTCCCCAACTCTTCAGCCTCAGCACTCCCTTTTCACGGAAACAAACGTCTTGCTTTGCCTTTTTGTAAGTTGGACTAATGTGTTGGAGCGTTTTCCCCTTTCGTTTTAATCTGTGAAATCATTTTTTTCATTGACTTTTTTTTTCACTCCACGCTCATAGCCTTCAACAAGACTTCACCCCTGGACTTTAAATCGACTTTGGATTTACTTAAACGCGTAACGAAAATGCATCCGGGCTATGTGTTATGTGCTGCTGGTCTATCACCAGTTTAGATCTAGAAACTCATACTAGAATATACTAGGTTGAGGCTCGCGCATGGCGGCACTACGCTGGAATGTTTTTCGTGCAGATGGGTTGAGTTAGTTTTCCAGCAGCATGCAGTGATTAACTTAGTCGTGAATGTGTTTCGACTTTCGCCAAGCTTTCCTCCTGGACCTTTTTCTTTCTTTCGTTTTTTACCTATTATGCAAACATTCATTGCTTCAATTAATGAGCTGTAACTAAACCATTTGGACTTGTAAATGGATCAAAAGTTTGATTTAGTTTCATTGTTGCCTACAGTTGACTTTAAACTCAGCGAACAATGTGCATTTTAGCCGCATCAGAAACACATTACAGTTCTTTCTTTCTTTCTTTCTGTCTTTCTACGTTTGTAAGGCGATACTTTCACGTTGAGGTAAACATTGCGGTTGGCGCAGAAGTGATGAAACGGCGCCATCTAGCGTCGAGACGAGCCGACGTGGAGCTCCACGCCTAACGGAGGGGTTTTGGTGGGATTGTGATTTCCCGCGGATTGACTTCTCTTGTCTCGTGTGTCCCTCTAGATCTACTTGAAAAATGCTGCTCATCCTGTTTGGAGTGCTCGTCTTGCACCTAATCATTCTCATCCTTCTCATTGTGTCAACGGCAGCCAGTGTAAGTTGTCCTGTTATACTTTTTTTTGCTTTTTAAATTTTGTAAAATGCAGAATGGGACAGGAGGGGCCATTATGCGAATGAGCTCAAGCTGCTTTATTGTAATCTTTATCTATTATTAGTGTTGGATATTATAGCCCCAGGCTCATACAGTGGAGGCTGCAATGTATTTATATGCTTCTGTGTTGTTGTGTTTACCAGGCCTGGTCTGTAGGTGGGGATAGGAGCCACGATCTATGGTATAGATGCACGACAACTAATGGAGGCTACCACTGCGTGCCCGGCAGCAGTGAAGGTTTGTCAGCGTTCCCGAAAAACAAACAGAAATGATGTGCTGTGCCTCCATTGTATTTATATTCATGCTCTCCATCATTTCTGTCTCCCTTCTCTAGACTGGATCCAGGCAGTGCAGGCCCTCATGATCTTGTCCTTGCTCTTCTGCTTCTTCTCCCTCATTGCGTTTGTATTTCAGCTGTTCAAACTGGTCAAGGGCGGACGCTTCTTCTTCACCGCCATCTTCCAGATCTTGGCAAGTGAGTATGACTCCCGTCACACGCCGACCAGGGTCACGCCCTGAGCAGACTTGGGTGGAGCTGTGAGATCATCATTCCTTCAGATTCCCCTCACCCACCCACCCCCTCTCATCTTTCCTAGGTGTGTTTGTGATGTGCGGGGCGATCATCTACACTGTGATGAGTCCGGATGAGGGGCCCGCCACACATTTCGGCTACGCCTATGTGCTGGCCTGGGTGGCTTTCCCTCTCTGTCTCATCAGCGGCCTCATTTATATCGTCCTGAGGAAGAAAGAATGAGAGGAGGAGCAGAGGAGAAAAGAGGAGGGGGAGTTAGGATGCCCCTTACAACAACATCGCACTGTGCCTACTGCCCACAGACCATAGACTGACATCCCGAGAATACAACTAAAGTGCATGTCACTGCAATTGTAAACACAAAATGGAGACATTTGTCACTGCTGGGGATATATTATTATTATTGTTTGTTTGCTGTAGTTCAGTATCCATTATGTTCCCATCACATGCTGAAAAATATCACCTGTTTGCTTTGTGAATTTTAAGAAAGGCTGAATGTCGCTTCAAGTGTTTCCTGTGGTGACAGAGTGTCTTCAGAGTGTGTTTAGAAATGTTTTTGGTGGCATTGACTTTTGTTGCATGCTGGCACCCGACTTCCACAAATCCATCATGTGTGATAACAAAGACGAGTAACCCTGCCTTGCTTCAGTACAAAGATGTACATAGTGTCTGTGGTTTTTAGACATATTTATAACATTTTTACATACATTTTGTACATAGTGTCGTCAAGTTAACATTGTCGTGCTCCTTTATGTGATAGAGTTTGTGTCTCTCACAAATCATGCAGCTGTGCCAAAGAGATGTCGCTTCAACTAGCAGAGTATCAAGCTTTTTAAAATGGTTTTGTCTTTTTTTTCTTTCTTTTTTTTTTGTCCAGTGTGAAATGCTTCGAACCCTGTGCCTTACTTAGAATATCTCTGTTCTTCTTGAAGTAAATAAGAAAATCCTCAGAAATAATAAAACAATAACAAGAAGGATTAATAAACTCATGAAGTTTTTCCCAAATTAGCATTGTACTTGATATATTTGTTTATTTGTTTCGCATTTTGTAATCTAGTTTTGAAAAATGGTGCTTTTTTATCTACTATTGTTGAAATGTTTACTTTGTGTTGCAAGCGTGTCATGTCCTGTGATTAATTTGCTTTGTACAAACCCAAGTTTGCATTTTCGTCAGTATTCTTCTAAATAAACCCTTTCAAATGAATTCTGCTTATGTTGGAAAGTCCTGCTCTGTGCATAATTCACAGAAGCTGGTTGAATGAACCGAGTGCAAGTATGCTATTGATGAGTGCACTGTGAGGCATTAACTCTTTGGTATGCTGGGACTAGCAAATAACAAACGTGTTAAAAACTGACCTTCAGTCACACTTTGCTCCTTGTTGCACCTTAATTGTACACCTTGATGGAGATGTGAGACACAAAACACACCCAGGACCCAGTCGTTAACCTGAGGGAAACATGGATGTTGGTGAAATATCTGAGCACCACTTAGATAAACACATACAGTTTAAATACAGAGTTGCATCTTAGTGAAGGAAAAGGTATGACTCATACAATCAAGTGCACCAAAGCTTGAGAAAAGGTAAAATATCTCGGTTTTGTACACAGTTACTAATTCAATAATTTCTCAGTATAGATGCACATTAATTTTCATTCATTGTCTTTAATTCATACAGCAGTTGATTCCCCAGCATCTAGACTCTAAACAGGCAACCTTTGGAAATGCAAATAGCACCACCTGGCTACAGTTCGAGGACATGCTTATCAACCACTGGAAACTTGGCACCGTGGACAGACATTATTTCAGCAAAACATCATAAATCAAAGAATACAGTTAAATGTGGTTCAGGAAAAATGCCTCAACAGCATCTTTGTCAGACATATTCAGATCATTTGCTGCTACGTGGTAATATGAAACTTCTCATAAAATACACAGATCTTTTTTTTATGTCTAACAAGTTTCCCTGATACGTGCTCCCCTCCATCTTACATTCATCAAAGGCTTAACTTCCCAGCACAATACTGATTACGAAGGTGACACCTACACAGAAGACACTGCAGCAACCATCTGTTCTTTAGCCACCACCAACACAGTGATGGCACTGACCATTAGATGTCAGTAGAGGATATATTCATGTGTACTAGAATTTGTTTTATCCAGTGGTGGAAGAAGTATTATGATACCATAGCGTAACTCTATTACAAGTCTTGAATAAAAAAATATATTATTAAATAAATTAAAAGTACAAAAGTATTAGCATCAAAATACACTTAAAGTACCAAATGTAAACGTTTTATATATTATATTATATTCCTGGGTTATAATTGGTGATGCATTGATGTGTAAACATCACTTATACTTCTTCATATGCTGCACGGTAGTTTAATCTATAGTAATACATACAATACATACAATACACTAGTTGAGTTATATGTTGTATGTTATACATAAGCTGTAAGACATACTGTGCACTAAAAAGTAAAAAAAAATTCTTAAGTATGGTAAATGTAATTAGTTTCATTCTTGCACTGGTTTCATTCTACAGGTCTAGATTATTAACATTTGTCAGTAGTCTCTATCTTATCCTTAAAATTGTGTTTTAACCCACATAAAGCAGCAAAGCTCATGGCAAGACGAAAAGACTTTGAGCATCTCATTGCTTATAATTCCACTAGGTGGTGACTGCAACACACTTTTCTTGTCATTCATTTTTTCCAGAGCTCTTTTTAAAAGTTTTTCAATAAAAAAAAACTAAACTAGAAGAGGAGGAGGAGGAGGAAGAAGAAGAAGAAGAAGAAGTTCCCCGCTCTCTTTGCCGTTCAATGCATACAATACTGGGGTAACATGACACTAATCTTCTCGTGCTCCCTGTCAGCAGTTGGCACCACAGTGGATTATTGAAATAGGATTCTGCCTTTGATCAAAAGCAGTTTATAGATGTCTTATACTTAACATCAGAAACAAAGTTTATGGCTGCCAGCTCTAAAAAATGTGCAAAACTACACTGTGCACATGATGTTTAACTACCAAACCATTGGTGAATAGTGATCCATTGTTGATTTATCTACTTCATACATTTTAAATGCAGAATTATTGCTGTTTTATTGTAATATTAATGCACATGTCAGTTTCATGTTACTTCTAAGTGAAATTAATCAGACCATCTTCAGGCTACAGTCATTTTCACAGATAACACCAGCCATGAAAGATAAACACCAAGCTCTTTTTTTTGTTAGCTCCCTGCCAGACGCCGAGGTGCAATAGTTTACATACGGCCCATCTGTGCACACACTTGTATGCACACGTGCACGCCTGCAGTACGTTATGCAGGAAAACAGAATGCAACACACAAGCATGCAGGCAGAGAAAAATCTCCCTCTCAGAACTCCTCCTAACTTCATCCTGACACAAAAGAGAGGCTAGTTGATGCTGCTCTGGTAAAAGTCCCTGAGCATACAGATAACATATTGGGGATGTCAAGAAAACTCCGGAGGCCTATAATGGCCTCACAGCTCCATTTCAAACGTAGTTAACCTTAAGGGTTATTTATCACTGGGAGAGTCACTGGGGGGCACTTAGTATTTACTGCAGGACATGCAGGATGGGGGAGAGGGGATTGAGAGGAAGCCACCCTCTTCACCATCCACTGGGTACTTTGGTGCCTGTATACATACATCAACACTGTTTAACTACTTGATAAAGACCAGGATATTTAGATGACACATCTGACTCTTCTTAAACTGTTGCAAAACAACAGTCAAGGGTATTTACATGTAGGCAGCCATGTGATTTTTTATATCCCAGGAACACATCAGGATCATTTCCATAAGTCTACGGTTGGGAATTTCTCTGGTGAGGCAGTAATGGTCGTGAAGCAGTGCATACAATGGGCTGCAGCCAGCTGATGGGTCCCTGAATGGGACATGTGAGGACTTCAGAGGAAGCTGCAGCCCTCCTCTCTTCTTTCTCTTTAGATTTGTTGCTTTTTTATCCAGGGTGTCTGTCTCCCGGAACAAACCCCCGGAGCCTTCAGATGTAGCTAAACGATAGAGAAAACGGGCAAGCCCAGTTTATTCAGAGCTGATTTCATCACGCCCATAAATCTCTGAGAAATCAAAGCCCATCTCATGCCCTCCCCTCTCCTCTCCTTTTGTCTTGCTAATACACATTAGAGTGCGGCTGGCTGCCCACTTTGACCGCAGCCCGGACAGGATCTGGGTAAAGTTGCAAATGTGGAACCTGGAGGCACCTTTGACCCATGACCCCTGCCGTTAAATCTTGCCACTAGCGTCTGCCTAAGACCCCCACCATGCAGAGGAATCCCTCAGCTCCATTTCCTGCCTAAAACTCACAGGGAGACATGAAGATATATAGGATGAAGATTACAAGGGGATGGGAAAAGTTAATGTTTTTCCTCTTCAAAAAAAAATGTTTTCTCATTCTTACACATACGCACTTACACGCTCATGACCACAAATACACGTGACTGCACACACCCACAGAGATAATTTACAAACACACCCATACAGAACATAAATGCATACTATTTAAATTATGAGTGAGAGCAAATACTAAATCACTCATTCTTGCTGCTCTTTATAGCATGGGCACAGATGTGAAACATTTTCCTGCAGCAGTCAGCTGTCGTGAGCGACAGAGCCAGAAGTATTGAGTGCAAAACTTCAACTCTGCCTATGGATTTTTTAAATAATAATATATTTTCAGAGAAGATTAAAGTTTAAAAAACAGAGCCACAATGTGTATGCACTTATCCCAAATGACCCTGAATGATATTTGATTCAAAGCATTGCTCCCGTAACTTGAGACCTAATTAAAACAGTGTGTTGTTAATAATTTAGAGCTAACAGCTAGATTCAACCAGTCATAATCATTGAGTAAGAGGAGAGGTGGTTGCACGGAGGGAAAAAAAGGAGACAAAAATCAATTATTCACTGCTATTTTTACGCACATTAAGTCTGGTTCCATAAATATCAGGGAGGGATTAGGGAAGCAGTGATAACATTTGGCGCTTCAATATGGCGTTTCCCTCCATATTTCTGTATGTTTGTCCTTCTGTCACACACACACACACACACACACCCCTACACCTCATATGCACACACTCAAAAGCTGTGTGGTCACTAGCCAGCAACAAAGACCTTCTAATCCAGCACTGCTGGCTAACAAGGGTTTCTATGCTGGTGTGACGAGGCTACCGAGGCAAACATTTCTCCTTTAATTATACAACAGTGAGTCGGAGAGTGTCTTGCCGCTCTCTGGTGTTTCAGGCCTGAGCAGAGCTCCTCCAAATTAGAGAGCAGTGTGACAGTGCAGAGATGCATCACTGTGGGGAAACATGGAGCAGCGGTTACACGGCTGCTGTTCCATTTATGGGCTTCAAATGCGCTTCCCACATTTGAGCCGGAGATTAAAATATGCAGATAATTTGAGAGAACTTGTGAGAACTTGCACACACTGGCACGTGAACATAATTACACACAAAGTGGCACAAAGATGATTTAAAAACACAATACAGTTGAGAGCAAAGAGATTCTCTTCTTTTTACACCCCTAAATTAAGATATTAAATGCATTTGATAATTTTATCAACGAAAATGTTTCTATCCTATGACACAAATCTGATAAGAAGTTTCAGGAGATGGCTTGCGGAGGGTGATAGTACAGAAATAAAGAATTAGTGTTTTTATGTATTCGACTCTGCCCATTCATCATTCCTTGTAAATTCTACCAAATCAATGTAAGCTAACTCAGCACACTATTCTGGCAAAGTCACATTATAATAGAGTCCAAACATTAGCATTGGCATTTGATTTTTTGTAGTTATTTTTACAATATGTTGTGTTACTTGCACCATTATTGGATTTCCTAGTAAATAACACCCTAGAAATAGGTAGATGGATAAATAGAAACATACATGCATATATATAGATCCAATTACAGTCAGTCATCTGCTAAATAAGCCGTGGATGTGATATCTGCTGGCAGATCAAATGAAGGATGGTGGTTGTGGCCTAATTGAGGGGTCAAACTGAAGTAGCTGTGTTATTTCAACCTCACTGACCCTGGCCAGTGGCCCCAGTCTCCCCGGTGGATTTCAGAGTAGATGGGGAGTCGAGACCAGCCAAGCTGTATGTGTTTGGAGTGGGTGTCTTTGTTTGTCTTCCTAGACTCGAAACCCTTCTCTGGTGACTGATGATCAGAGTCCTGGTGACTGCTGAAGTCTGAAATAAGGAAAGCTAGAATTACACCTTTAGCAAACACTCCAAGGCCCAAAGTTCATGAAAAAAAGGTGGATGAGTTTGTTGCTTTCACCAGCTAAAAGTTTCCCATACTTCAGAGACGTTGCCAGTTCCCAGACTGTATCTGCTCAAACAGATACAGAGTCTATAGCAGGATACCTTTCTTATCTATCTGAATCTGTGGCCATTCTAGTGAGTTGATTCGTCACCAGTAAAACCCCATGGATTGCCTGCATCCTCTGATTGTAACTGTAACTGTTGCCTGTTTCCTCCCTCTTCCGCTTCATCTGCAGATAGCAACAAGTCAGGTTAAGTTTACATCAATTCATCCTCATTTGTCATCGATTGAAAAATGACTGAGGCCAAAATATCTTGCTCCAAGAAAGCCCCAGGGTTTATTATTGAAAAAAAAAAGCAGGTCTGCTGTTGTGCTGCTGCAGCTGCAAATTTGTTAATGGTCAGGTCCACTTATGGCATTAGGACCACCCCACGAGCTACAAGCTCTGTTATTGTCTGTTTCAATAGTTTCTGTGTGTTTTAATCTGCTCTTAAAGTGACTGACATTGATTCAGATACAATGACTGACTGAGTGTAACAGCGTAATGTTTAGTAGGTATGAACACTATGTTATTCTCAATTGGACCTATATGTGCTTTTTAAAGATTTAGATATTACTTTCTATCTGCAAATTCAAGTTTAAGAATGAGTAAGAATTCCCAATTAGGGAATTAGGGAAAGTGTTGATGTGATAGAGAATTGACAATGTTAGCAGCACAAAGGCCAGAAAACCCTTTTAAAGCTGCTGGCATAAACCTGTAAACACTAAGGAATCCCATCTGTAAGCAGCCAGTCTAAATCTCGTTATCCCACAGTTAGCCCTGTCAGTGAGAATGTTCAGTCACCTAAACATTAATACAGAGGGAGAGGGAGAGAGAAAGACAACAAGAGCCGAGAGAAATATGTGCTCAGAGTACAGACTCCTGGGTTCAGATGAGGTTAATAGGTTCCCCTAAACGTCTGCATAGTGCAAATATTGACAGTGACTCCGTCGTCTCATCTAACAACCTGGTCCATGTCTGATCTCTACTCCGGTCTCGTTGCATACAGACTAAAGAACCCAAACAGCTGCACTGCGATCACTTCACTTCTGTCCCGAGCAAATCCAGACCAGTCCAGATGTACTATAAGACCCACACTAACCCAGACTGACCACGGCAGAGATGAGAGATTTAGAGATATGTACAATTGCAAAAGTAGAGCTACAGACGGGTGGATACTCATGTCCTATTAGTTCATCACGCATCACTTGAGAACAATCTGACTTTAATAAGAAGCATGTAACAGTATCTTCTTCTATTAAATCTTTTCAATAGATAATGATGTAATTATGTCTGGGGAGGAACATTATTTCATTATCTGAATAATGTAATCGCTATTTAAGCACTATATTATTGGGTAACAAGTCTAGTTTTAAACATTTGAGCAGTTTAATATGAAATATGAGATCATGATATGTGATGCTATAGTGTAACTTAATCAGTTTCACATTTCAAATAACAATTAGGATCTGTTATTGAAGTAATTTAAAGTTAAATGAGTTCATGATCTGCCATTTATTCGGTGACATGGTTTGTTGTAAGCCATTGCTTTGGGCAGGAGAAGTGTCTTTCTGTGTCTTTGAAAAACCACACATTTTCTATTATGCAGCTTTTGTTAAAATAAAAACTAACTGAGAGAAGCCAGGTTAATTCAAATGTCTCTAAGAGCCACTTATTCAGTTCCTCATTGATGGTGTCAGGCAGAGAAAATGCCCCGGGCACACACAAGGCTGTGAACCCTATAAATGTGTTTTGGAAAAGTCTGAACTGGTGAGTGAATTGTGGTTGAGCAAAAAAACACTTAAACACTTGAAATATGCCGCTCACCAAAACAGGCACACCCTCTGTGCAGCTGTTATGTACCTCATAACTGCCTGATAAATCTCTGGCTACTGGAATATGGCTTATAAATAAATGATCTATAAACATCTATTATATATAAACGCATTAATATACAGAGATGGAAATAGTCTAAATTATATGGATGACATGCATAACCTATTCAACAATTCTATCCTGCAAACAAAACCATGCTAATCTTGATTGCTCATTCTTCAAAAATGAAGGACTTCAAAAGGAATTTGCATTCTTTGGATATCTTACAAAGTCTCAAGTGGCAATGGCAAACAATGGTGATCATTAGCCAAATCATAAAGAGCATCGACTAATGAGCCAGTTAACCTTTCAACCTGCAGACACGGGGCTCCTGATTGGCCAGTGAAGTCAAGCATGAAGCCTTGTGTCACCTCCATCAAACCAGGATAGCAGAGCACCGTGGACAGTCATCTGTCTTGTCCTTCCTGCATATAGGACAAGCATATACATGTTTTCATAGAGCGTTTTTGTTGCATGGCACAGATATATTTAATCCCAAATATAAACAAAATTGCAATAGTTACATCTCTCTAGTAGTGAGGAGTGATTAATAGAAGAAGTAGTTTTGTCATGTGTGATAGCTAAAGCATGGGCAGACACCCATCTTTAGAAATCTTTCTTGCAATCTTTCACCCATGACATGTCTGTAAAGTTGGCTGGAGATACACTTTAGAATTTGATGGTTGTCAGAGCCTTGACCCTTGTGCCACCTGCATTTGAAAGAAGCTTAACCTGCATACCTTCCATTGACTGATCTCTGTGTTCTCTGTGCAGCGCAGATATATGACTCAGTGCCGACATTATATAGTCTTAACAATTTTCATTAACTTTTGTTACTTAAAACCTACATGCATTCATCTATTTCCACATATCTATATTTCCATATTCACCTACATTCTATTCATCTATGCTGAATAAAAATTAAAAGCACATAAGGAAAAAAGCTAATGTGTTAAACATGCTGTCAGAAACACCTCTAGTAGATATCCTGCTGTCTTTGACGATATCATTACCACAACTATTACTTTACATCTCTATCTGTAACTGTACTGTACTACTGTATGATCTCTTTCCTCCTGCTCTTTCTGTCCCCCTCCCCCATTTTAACCCAATCGGTGGAAGCAGATGCCCTCTAGCCTGGTTCTGCTCAAGGTTTCTACCTGTTAAAAGGGATTTTTTCCTTGCCACTGTCGCCTAGTGCTTGCTCCTGGTGTGAACTGTTGGGTCTGTATAAATATAGAGCCGGTCTAGACTTGCTCTACATGTAAAAGTGCCCGGAGATAACTTTGTTATGATATGGTGCTATATAAATAAAACCGAATTGAATTAACAAGTGCGTTTACAGCTCCATTGTCACCTCAAGTGTGCATGCACTGTAACAAGCCTTTTCTATCTGTGGCTGTCAAGGTGTCAAGATACCTTTTGACAGCTCCAAAGCTCACACCGCGATCGTTTTGTCGAGTTCACCCCTCCTCTGACACATAGCCAGTGGTGGAGCAAACATCAATACTAAACCTGTGGGTCATAAAAAGTAGGATTCATGGAAGGAAGCTTTGGGTTAGCCTGGGCTAAGATGAGGATTGGTTCGCTATAAAGCCCGTGGTGGAGTCCAGCGGTCAAGTACTGACTCGATATGTTACACACGTTTTAAACAGATTTGTCAACAGAAGAAATCATCATACAGGATGCACTTGAAAATGTAATGTGACATAAAAATTGGTCACAGCAACAGTACAGGCTAAGTATACACACTGAATTACACACTATATAGACTGTATATAAACACATAAAGAACACGGTGAAGCCAAACCTATTGATGAGAGCAGTTGTTTTTTTTTCCAGTGCCACCTTAATCAGAAAGGTCCATTGATTCTAGATGTGTGACTGGAGAACCATGCAGGGACAGGGCTTTACGGCACACATTCCTACCTCTGCCCCCTGTTTCCCGTGGGCACATCAAGGATCATAAATCTGATCTGGCCATAAAACTCAGCATTTAGAGGTAAACATGGTCACTAACACATTCCTTTGCACACTGGCTGGTTAAAACCTTTTCTTTATCATGACTATTATAAATATGAGCTTATCATAAAACCTCCCATAAATGTTTGTTATAACCGTCCAATTAAAAACAAGCAGAGTGCATGTGTCAGCTGTACCATAATCCTACATTTAAACACAAATACACCAAGCCAGTGTGTGTGGCTACTGCTCATCCAGATGTCCGGGCCACAGCGGCCTCATACTAAGCCTGGTGAGGGTTCACAGGTCCTATTCAACCGCTGCTAAAGACGAGTGGTGAGTGGAGCTGACGAACCCTGATGGCTGTGGCTCACCAAAGTCTGTTTGATCTTGGTGCAGCCTGGTAAAAACACTGTAAGGCAGGATGTTGCTGGATGTCTCTGTGGGCAACGTGAAGTTAGTTCAATGACATGGTGACCTACACAGGGCTGTTTGATTTCAAATTAAATTGCTAAAACATAAGAAAATAAAATAGCGTCAACTACAGTTTCCCCTCCACTCAAAAATGTGCTTTATTTATTGTTACTTCACATGGATTTTTATCTTTCGGTGTGCAGAAAGATGAATGTGCAGAGTTTGACTCCAGAGTTCAAGACATGGATTTGCGTTAGGCACTGGAATAACCAGTGAGTAGAGAAGACAGGGACGAGGGCAGTGCAGCCATGTCAGCTATTATACTGCCTTCAATTTAAATTAAGAAATTGGTAGTGGGCTCTTGCTTTCTGTCTTAAGAAGCTTTTTGAAAGATTAATTGCAACAGACCAGGCTCTTACAATGTAGGTCAGATATTGAGCTTTATTTCAGTCTGCAGAGGACAAGAAAAGAGAGGGAGAGAAAGCCCTTTGTGTGCCTATGAACCTTCTGAGCTATAGTCATGCATTCTCTGGGTGGAAGTTGAGTTCTTGATGAGCTAAAAGTGATTTTTCAAGGTTCGTAGGGCATGAAGCCATCTTTAAAGCTGACATGTCTTTGATCCCGCGGTTTGCCGTGATTTGTTTCTGATTAATGTGGAATTTGGTCCTTTCATTTATGTGGATACACCCCCCCACCCACCCACCCACCCACCCACCCCACCCTTAACACACATGCACGAACATATACTCGATCTGACCCTTAGCGGTCACTGCTTCTACACAGTGACACAACGCTGACAGACCAAATGCCAGAGACTGATACACACAGCTGACTCCAAAAAAAAAGTATCCCAGCGCTGCAGGGAACACAGCCTGTTTTCCTTTGGTTGGAATACAAGGAAAGAAAAATGTCACCCTGAAGGCAAAATGTAAAAGAATAAATAACATAGGAAGAGAATTTACTAAATACTGCATAACTAACGATCATACTACTGGAAAGTGCTTTCACTGAGAATTTACTGCATAGTGTATAATGCAGTGCAGTTGAAGCCTAGCCACAGTAAACAGAGGATGTTCCAGGTGAAATAATAAAACATTATCTTTCATTTTAATTGCATTTAGACATAAAATACAGGCTTTCAGGGCCAAGACAAAATAAAAAAATCTCAATGCTTTTGTAAACTCCTTATGTCTTCCCAACCACAGCAGACTGTTTAAACGTCATGGCCTCTCTGTCTCGATTGTATGGAAGTGGAAACACAGCATTCCTGATTCTGACCTGAAAGTGGCATCCATCATTGTATCCATTTTCAAACTGCTTGTCCTGGTCAGTGTTATGGGGGGTGGGGGGGGTGGGGGGGCAGAGCGACAGCATCTTCCTGTTACTCCAAGAGGATCCTAAAAACCTTTTCAGACCAGCTGGATTTAAAAAAAAAAGTAAGACATGTTTGATATCTTATACTACATTCTGTATCCCTGAATACAGAATCAGAGCGTCACCCTAAATGACTCCAGCATATTCCCTGCCCGCTCCTCTGCTGCCTACAACATGTTTAAAAGGAGGATGTCCAGCTGGCTCCTTTCAGTGTGAAGGGAAATAAGGAGATGGTTTTTCCCTGAACTGCTGAGCTTCTCATCGTGTGGCGTAAGACCAGCTACCCTGCAGCGAAACCTCATCTCAGCCACTTGATCCTATTCTTTCACTCACAGCCCAAATCTTGCAACAGTAAATGAAGGATGGAATAAATATTGAACGTTAAACTGAGAGCATTGCATAATAGCTCAGTCCTCGTTTCACCATCACAGTTTGATACAGAGTCAGCATTGCTACAGCAATTGGCATAATCTGACAGTCAAGCCCATCAATCATCAACAACACCCTAAGATACTAAACTTCTCCAGTTGGGACAGCTGCTCTCCTTTTTAGTCCACCAAACCAGATCCATCTGAAACAAGAAGACAGCATCTGCAAATAGTAAAGATGTCACTCCTCTGCTACTTGAAAGCCTCTCCATTATGTAATGTCATCAACCTGTGTGTGACTAGGCACACCCCCATTGGAGAATGTGTTTCAAAGTAAGCAGCAGAAACAAAACATTTGAATTGTAAATTAAATCTTCCCTCGAGAGTCCTTTTAAAGCCCGTTTAATTTGACATTTGAGAAAATGTATGTCAAAGTAAGCTTATAATCACGAAACAAAAACTATCATAACAATTATGAGTAATGAGTCAACAAAAAAGCCACATGCAGCCTATTCTCTGTATATAATATAGTCATTACAATGATAATAGTAACTGCATTACTGCAGAAATAATTGAATTAGTCCGCCTTGTCTCTCCTAATATAGAGCAACTCTCAGTCCTCTGAGCTATGGGTCACTAGTTGGTGGAAATGATTCACCAAGTGACCAAAGAGGAACGCAAACTGTTTAACTGTGTGAAGTTAATAACTGGATGTAACAGGGATAATGTCCCAGTATTGTAAATGGGGAATGACATCGACTAGAAAGTGTGTGTGTGTGTGCCTGTGTGTGTGTTTAAGAAATGAGGACATTACAAAGAGTTACAAAGCCGATCCATCCACACACCCACATTATTATCCCTCCCACCCTTTCCTCAGTGTGCCGTTGAAGGTTGCAGCAGCAGCCAAAGGAGAGCCGGAGCTGGGCAGGGAGAAGGATCGAGCCGGTGGTCGTATGCAAGCCTGCTCTATAAAACATCGTACATATATAATAATGATAATAATATTTTTCAAACTACTTACTTTTCTTCTCCATCCTTGTGTAACAAAGCTGCAGTCCTTTAAATCTTAACATCTTAGCAATGACACGTGGTCTCTTCTCAATCAGTAACACTAACAATTACCTTAGTTTTATTTGTTTATTCATAAGTTTAATGGTTTGATAGAAATCCTCACCTCACAACGTTCAGTACCTGTGCAGAAAGTACCTGCAGTTAGTGTTAATCAACTGTAACTACATCTTTTCCCCAAATTAACTACGTAGTTTAGTTGTCTAACCCCAACCATACATTAACCATAGGTCAGTCAGAAACTCATACTTGAAATGTTTATAATAGCAGCAGAACATAATTAGAGTTTGGCGTCCAAGCTCCGTCCTCATCACTCCCCATAGATATGTTTACGTAGAGATATTGGGGAGTGATGATCAAACATTTTTAACCCTTGTGGTGGAAATCTGGAAAATGAAAACCTTCTGAAACAATTTGGGGTCACACATCTGTTTTTCCCCCACACCCTCCAGCCGGAGCCTACAGGTGGATGCTGGGGTGGTGGTGGACGCTGAAAGAACAGGCAGCAATACTGATTTAAAGTATTGCTGAAAAGGTTGGCACTAAAGGTAATCCAAGGTTTTGCAGAATTATCCACTATCGACATTCTCATCTAGAGATAGGGTTGCAGCATCACCACATGTTGGAGTATGATAACCTCTTGAATGGAAGTTGTATGTTCAGTTCTTAATTTCTATGCTTAATGCTTAGTCAGAACATGTTTGAAGCAGACACGTCATATTATGTTATTTTCAGGTTATGCTGGCTACTCAGAAATGCCATAATTTTGCTTGTGAGAGGCACTTCTAAGATATTTAACACAGTTGGTGTCCAGAGGGTTAAAGGGGCGAAAGTCAACCAGAACAGAACCTGATACTCGTCTTCTCTCATTATGTGGTATTTGACTCAGAACAATTACAAACTCAGTGCCAATGCCTTATTTCCTCTCTTTGATGGCCTACCTTTTCTTTCTTTCTTTTTTTTACAGTTTCTGACTCCGTGTACAGGCACTGACAGGTAAGAAAAGATTAAGAGAAGTGTGTATAAAAGATTGCTGTTATACTAGATTGGAGGTACTTGATTGAAACAAACCTTGATGAGTCTTGAAGCCTCACCTTCTCAAATTATCACAATGGCACTCAGCACCCTCAGCACCGCTGCTGATGTAAATGTAACACTCACTCAAAGAAAGGTTAAATTGAAGGTGACACGTGAAGGAAAACAACAGAACAAAGACAGTTACTGCCCTATAGATGGGGTGGATGACCTAGATAATCTAATAGATATCTCTTGTGGTAACGGCTGAAATGAATTCCATATTGTGAGAAGCTTCCAGCCCTAATTGTCAGGCATTGGTTGAAACGTAGGTAGAGAGAAAGGGAGCATCTTGATTGGGCACGTTGTTACTCCAAAGAGTCGTCATCAAGGGTAAACCAGTGAACGATAAATCTGCACAACTCTGTCTGACGCTGAAGATGTTAATAAGACTGGGAACAGCACTCACGTTTGATATTATACAGTTTCTATATGTCGCGTGCCAGTGGCTGTGTTGTGAAGCTATAGCAGAGCCGCTTCATCGTGCCGCAAGGAAGGAAAGACAGAAGATCAAAGGAGGTTCTATAATAGTTCCTCCACATAACTTCGACCAGCTGGTGTGCACCCACAGAATGGAAAAACTGATCTTTGGGGTTCAGCCTGTTGTCTCACAATTTGACTTAATGGAAGTCATCAAAGGAAAAAGCAGCAGAGAGTAAGGTTTTGAATGAATTACAGGATAATTGCTGAGGCTTTTAGATGTGGTATGATGCAGCAAAGGCTTGGATATGGAGGGAAAGAGGAAGAAGAGTAGGAGGACACCGAGACAGATTCCTGGTAGTGTGGATCCTTGTGTGAGGGGAAGCTTTACTTGGGATACATTCTTTGGCAGATCCACTGTTTGGCTAGATTCATGTTTAGAGTTTATTTGGTACCATGTGGACGAGCCACCAGCATCTGTGTTTCTCTCATATCATCTGACAAGTTTTCTTTTTGGGCCTTCTTTCAAGTTACAGCAACAACGTGTCTCAAAAGAGCAAATGTAGGAGCGGATAAACAAATGAGAGCTTGTCATCTCAGTGACAATAAGTGACAGCACTCCCCTGATACCATGGCAACACAAGGAATTCTACTCAATAGAGCCCATGACGAATCAGGACCTTGATGTTCACTGCTTTCCAACTGAGGACAGCAGGGGGAGGGAGTTCAAGGACGGAACTCATTCAGATCAGGAATCATTTGCAAGCTTTATATAAGAAATGAAATTTGATAGTAAGAGTGGATTCTGTCCTTATTGGGAATCAATTTGAGGCTCGCTATTATGAATGATTTAGTGGACGTGTGAAGAATGCAACGAGGCAAAGAAAAGTGGTTTTGCAGAAGGCTTGTATAATACCATTTCAGTAAATGCTGCAAATTGCCTCCAACCCTTTTGCCCTTTGAGGAGTGTGTTGTTGCTACAGGTACTGAAAGGTAAAAATCAAATATGACCCAGGAAGTCAGTCCATGTGGAAAACTGAAAACTTTTTCATGACTTTCTTTAAATGTGTACAGTGATGAAAGAAAGAAATCTACAAATTAAGAGAAATAAAACTGGTTTCTGGTTAATCATAAGAAAACATTTGTATACCCCCCAAAACTGAAAAACCTGTTCTTTGAAACATTGTTTTTGTTTGTTTGTTTGTTTGTTTGTTTGTTTGTTTGTTTTGAGGGGGGGGGTTGTTGTTAGATCTCCAGATAGAATGAAAGAATTGAATGAGTGCATAATACAAGTACCTAACTCCAGTATGAAGGCTAATCAGATGCCAGCATACTGTTAAATTTTTAGAGTCCTTTTAGGCAAGATTTTACAAGTCAGGGCAACAAAAATATTCTCATTTCTCATTCTCATACATCTAACTAGGATAGTGTTGTGAACCTGAACACAGCCTTAAGCAACTGACAGCTGAAGATAACACAACCAGATTTTGCTCTCCTATTGTGTCAACAGCATTAATCACCAATAAAATATATAAAAATATTATATTATACTTGATGTACCTGTCACAAATCTGAGGGCTATTTAAAATAATCACCAGAAATCCAGAATACTATTAAACAGATAAGTGATACGTTTGTATGGATGGGAGATAAACAGAGTCTGGTGCAGGGGCTGTCTTGGGAAATGTCCTGCTCCACTCTGGCATTGCTTTAATTTTCGTTTAATCCCGGAAGCAGACATTTAACGAACCAATTAATTGCAAAATCAGATTAAATCCCAGAAAGCCTTGAAATGCTCTCTGTGTGAAGTGATTCTATGGTGCTCAAAGCCCACATATTTATGTCCCTTGTTATTTTTTATTGCAAGATCTCTGTTAGAAGCCAACAGGTCCTTGAGTTATGAACTCCCACTATCCACACTTTTTTATCTTTGTCCACAGTCATAGTGTAATAAACAAGATAACTTAACTAAATATAATACCATATGGGCTTGTATCTGCCATGTCCAGATGGAGCACACCTGTAGTCAGAAGCACTATTTTAAAAATATCTATGACACATTTGTACAGATAAATGTAACTGTCCAGTCCTACTATGCCTTTCATTCCAGATTAGCGCCAGCTAAAGAGCAAGGATCCCCCTGCTCGGCCTCTCTAGAGGTTGCAGACAGACGACAGACCATGCAACAGACAGCCCAGTCAATAATCCCACTGAGGGTCCTGCATATCCCTCACCCCTCAAAGTCCAAATCTTGGATTATGAAGGTAACTTTGGTCCATAGAGAGTAGGGGGCTGTTCACACCTCATTACAGAGAAAGCAGGATAAGCCTGGAAGAGCACTGAGGATGTCTGAGCTGGCTGGGGACACAGGTGGTATAGAGCCTGAGCAACTAATGCTAATTACTGGTTCCATGTGAATGATGTAAAATAAAGGATATAAGAGCATGTGCATAATACTTTAAAACAATGTGTTGAATAAGCAAGCTACTTATGCTTTTTAATGTGTTTGACTGTACTGAGATATTGACTTTTGTGCCACAGTTCCAAAACCAAAATGGCTTTGAAAAAGTCATTACAATGGCATGCCTCTGGGATTTGGAGAGAACTGGTCTGGCCTAATGGAGTGTCCAAAGTGATACCAGGCAGGCGGGCGACTGCAACAAACAGTGCTGAGAGACCACAGGATGAGCGTTTAATGACAGAAGTGCCTGCATTGGTTAGAGGGCATTGCTCCCTTCATCGCAGTCCTCCGGGGAATCTCTGGTTACAACATGAGGATTTCACTGGTGGTGATGCAACTTCCCCTCTTCACAGCATCACAATGTCTGTTTGTCCTCTCAACAATATGTACCGATAAGCTTTCTATATTAACATAACAAAATCTGATCAAAATTTAGTGTATAAGAAAATATATGCCTACTTGGAAAGGCACGATGATGAAAGAAACTTCAGTGCTAAAATTAACAGCCATGTTGAGTGCCATATGTGAAGTTTAATAATCTCATTGGGCAAAGCCTGAAGGCCTGGCCCTTTGAGAGCACTGTGGATCAGCTGTTTTGCATAAGGTTAATGGTTTAAAGCCAAAGAACAACAAGGTTTTGTCTTCTAGACACTTGAACTGCAACAGAATCCAAAGAAAACAAAATTCCCTGGACAAGATGAGAACATTTTCAAGCGGCATTATAATACCCACAGTTTAAAACACTGAGAATTAAAGTAAAGCTATACTAATGCTTGAAGGCTAATTAAAGTCAACGCAATTACTAACACAAAAATGTAATTAAAAGGAGGTCTGACGACACTTTACCCGTTTCTTTTAGCTCATGGTGAGCTAAAAAAAAAAAACACAGATCAAAAACATTGTGAACATGAGCAGCATGAAAACATGTTACAGAGACTTGAATGTTTACTGCTGTAATGTGAAGTATGTTAAAGGACAAGGTTTTGAATTCTGAACTATAACGGCATTAATTTGAAAGTAAAAATCTACATCAAGCAAATGTTTTGTGATTTTATTTGAGCTGTTATGTTCCTGTGAAATGAGTGCTAATGTGTCTACAAAGTACTGTTATTGGAGCAGACGTACTATAACGTACACTGTGACAGTATGTAACAGTAAGCACTCTGGTGGTACCATCACAGGGGAAATACTCGTCTTTCTCAGCTTGCTCAAGTTCACATATGTTGAATAAAACATTTAAGCTTATAAAATTCTGTTTTACACTGAATTGTCTTTTTTATATATTGACCACAGAAGCGACGATATCCACAAGAGAAAATGAAACATTTTGTTGAATTGAACTAAACCACATTTGGACTTGAATAGCTTTATTGCATTTGAACAGATGCCTGAGAAATCTACCTCATTATTTTAGGGACAACGTGTTGAGAAATGTTTAGTTATGCTATGTGTTATGACAAGTTGTTTTCAGATGCAACAGAGCATTCACAGCACTGGATCCTGCCAATGAGGAGCCGGTGTACAGTAGCAGCACATCAGAAATCTGACAGCACTTAGAGTTGACCTGACAGGCCCAAGGTGTGGGTGTGATGTGCACAAATCAGTAATTTAGAGAAACATCTGCCTCATCTCCCGATATAAATTCTCACTCATGTTGTTCTTGAAGTAACGCAAATCAAGTTAGCCCCACACAACACTAAGAAGCCCTTTTGGAAGAGGTATTAGATTTGGATTAGCTATGTCAGCACATATATGTCAACTCCAAGTCTACTGTCTCAGATTAATGCTTGCCCTTCCTATCGGATTAGGATTAGGGTTTGGACAATGCAGAAGAAAAGATTAAGGGCCAGAGAGGAAGGCAATTGTCTTATTAACCTCTGAAACAAACCTAACAATGATTATCTCCCTGTTATCTCCTTTCTGATTTGGATGGTCTGTACATTTCAGAGATTGATAGTTTTGCTTTGATTGCTAGTTTAGTTTTAGATCTGTCCCAGAGATCAGACTTTCACTGTTCTTGAAGATTAATACCTTGAGTATTTAAAGAAGCTTCTGCTGCATTGGAAATGTACTTCCTGTGGATGACTCAACTAAACAACAATGTTGAACATTTACTGTTCAAATATCGAAACCAAAAATACAAACCCATGCTTTGAAATAGACTTAACATCATATTTGGCTGTGATGTGCTGCCTGACCTTGAACAAAAGCTTGCTCAGTTCATAACATGTTAGCAATCGAAATATGAAAAAGAGAAACAAAAATGTATTTAATTGCTGCAAGGTGCATTAAGAAACTAACATGACTGACGTGATATTCTCTGCATGACTCAACAAATTGAGCGACGTCTATTTTAGTCCAAAAAAGTTCATCAAGACCAGATATATGATGGTAAGATAGTATTAGACCCCTTGATTTTGTGTTTTGTTGGCTAGATTGAGAGATTTCTTTTTATATGTCTCTGTACTGTATGCTGAGGAAAACATGTACCTGACCAATGTCACATAACATGATTAACCCAACAGGGTGATTTTGGAGAACCTGACTAAATTCCTAAATCCTACTCAGCCCACAATCGAGTCAAACGTATAGGGGGTGAATGACTTGGAAATTTCTTTAGGCACAGATCAAACATGTTTAACTCAGCTATCACATGATTGACATTTTGGCAAAACACGACGTTTTTCCATTGACATCATAATGAGGCTGCAGTTCTTCCTGTTGCCGGCACCTAAACTTCACATTTCTCCACATTCCTTCTCTAAACCAACCAGTCTGCTGTTGTATGATGTTTTATTTAGTTTCACTTGTACTCAGCATCTCTGATTCTATTCCCCAGTGGTAGCTGCCAAGTGGATGTGTGAAGTCGCTTGATGCTCACAGGGCTACCAGGTGTCTGTTTTCCTTGTCCTCCCAACCTTCAAACAACAGCAGCCTCCCTTACAACAGCCTGGAGGGATGTGTGCTAACAGCAATTCCCCAGTTGGGAGCCTAGCAATTACAGCACCCCTCCTCTATCCCTGTAATTGCAAAGGGAGCTGCTTCCTGAGTGATCAGACTGCAAGCCTGCCACCAGGGAGACTGGTTTCATCACCTCTGGCAGCTCCAGGTAAATGAGGTGTTTTGCTGGAGAGTTAAATAAAGGTTGTTCATTAATAGAGTGGGGTGATTCATATCTGGCTGGAACAATAACCTTTTGCTCTGCAGTTAGTGGTGCTGCATGATGGATGGGCTATGGTGCTTGAGGCAAGTGCATAGACAACCAGTGGTGCCTCCCTAAAACATAACAGAACATATTGTCAGAAAATACTAAATGTTTCTGGAATAAAATCAATTATGTGCAACAGACTGTAATTCTGCGATTGAATATTACAACATCAGCAGCATAATCAGCTCTACAAAGATTGCTTCTGCTTCAGGTCATGGCAAAAACACAGAAACAGGAAAAAGTACCTCATGTTTACATCCACATGAACACATTCAAACATGGCTTGAAACTTGACCTCACTCCACATTGTGGAGAGTGGAGTGTTAAGTGTCACCCTGGGACATAAAGGAATGCCAGTGTTTTGCATATGTCACTTCTCTTCAGATGAGAAACCTGACACTTTGTTATGCGTTTGTGGGGGTCATGGCAACAAAACCATCTCATTTTTGGGAGCCGGGGCTGAGACAGCTAAAAGTAGTAAACAGCGCTGTGCTAATTAGCCCGTTAGTGCAATAATGTGGAAGATGGTGAATTAGACACAGCAGTACGCCTTTGCCGCTAGGGATCCAGAAATCTGTGCAGGTAATGTGGGAGTAGTGCATTAAAGAGTAACACAAGTTCAGCATGTTAAGCAAGTAAAACAATCACATAAACCAGCTAGTGTATTTCTAAAACAACATAATGAATACAATACAATAATTCTAATATAGTAAAGCCAAAGATGAGAGACGGTTAATGATTTTGGTCAAACATATTTATTTCTTAATTCATAAAAATGACATGACTGCTCCTTCTAATCAACCTCTCAGTCAAACCTGCTTCATGTCCATGTTTGTAAAGCAACGCATACAGCAAAATAGTGCCTCAACAACTACGGGGTTGCAGTGCGTCATTGTGGAATGACGTCTGTTAAAATGCTGACATATGTATGTTTAGAAAGGCTGAATAAAACTCAACCATATGTGAAATTCAAATAAGGAAAGTAGGTATATTTTTTGTATGTCTTCACCTGTCACTGAAAGTAAATTACAAAGATTTTGATAAATGCTTGTTTTTATCAGTTGATGTATCATGGGCATCATTAACATATCAGTATCACCTTTGGTAAAAAAAAAAAAAAGGGGGGGGGTACAGGATGATCCATGTGAGCCATTTGAGTAAAGACTGATGAATGTGATTAAGCCATATAAATCATTTTCTTTTTGGAAAGAGCAATACATAATTAGACATTATGAAGCGTATGCAGCAGGATTTTGGAAAATAGATAAAAACATCCCACAAGTATTGTGACAAGAACCTCTATTGGATCCTTATCAACATTCCTTTGTAGAAACGGTATAAATAGTGGTTAGTTCCAAATAGTGCAGTGGAAATTTATATTATTACATTAACTTGAAGTTGGCTCAAGGGTCAACCATGAACTTACTACCATTAATGGATCCATGTTTTATTACGACACTCAAGAGATCAAGGCAGTGCCATTCCTCAGATCTAATTGACATGATGAGGAGCTATTACTGTATTGATCCACCTGGCAAGTGGCACTGGATCAGCTGAGGCCTGTATCGACCTGACTAAGTGGGTCCACAAACCTCTGAGGGTCAGGCAAATGTAAAGGGGATATTACCAGTTGTTTATAAAGTTGAATCTCATTACGCTTAAGGTGAAGCAAAAGTAGCATTTGGGAAAAGTAACAGAAGGAGAAGTGGTTATCCACATGATGCAGATGAAAGAAAAGGATACTGACCCAGCTTATAATACCCGTAAAACATTGTGCTTTTAGAAGAATGTACTTAATGAGTAATGAGAATTAAATCCTGAACGTAAAGTGTGTGGTAGATCATGAATAAACCTGGTTAGGCAGCTTAGTAAGTTAATATCATAACAATAAATTATCATAAAATAGACTTCTGAAATGTTTACACATCCAACATATACTGTACATACACTGTATAACAATATCTTGTGATAAAATTATTAAAAAACACAGACCAGCATGAGTCTGTCATCATAGTTTTCCTCTCAGTCCCATCCAAAGTCATGACCAGTCATCTGGTAAAACTTGCTATTAAAGGGATAATAAAAGTCCCTTAGACTCTGCACCACCTCTGGGTCAAT
The DNA here is from genome assembly GCA_036024295.1 of Nannoperca obscura. Classification (NCBI taxonomy): domain Eukaryota; kingdom Metazoa; phylum Chordata; class Actinopteri; order Centrarchiformes; family Percichthyidae; genus Nannoperca; species Nannoperca obscura. The sequence goes on from JAVQJL010056395.1 coordinate 36,910, forward strand.
ATTAGGGTGGGTCCTGCCTTTGGTTTTGCCCAAGCAGTGTGGCTTGCTGTTCCCCTCGGGTCTCTTAAGGCAGGGGAAGCCCTTTGCTGGGTTAAAGTGGAAATGCTTCTCTGTGACCACTCTCCTCAGCCCAAGAAAGTCCTGGACGCGAGCCATCTCACCTGCAGGGTCGCTGATCAGACGCTCTCCGCTAACAAACAGCAGCTGCTCCATGGGGAAGTACTGGAGCCAGCGCTCAAGGTGCTTAGCATACATGCCAATTTGAACGGCGCTCCATGTGGTGTCAATCAGACCTGCTGACATGTTCTTAAAGGTCAGGCTCTCGAAAGAGGGGATGTCCGGCTTCTTGGACCGAGTCTGGGTGTAGTCTGAAATAGCCCGGGTGACGGGATCCCGGACGACTACAATTAGCTTTGTGTCTTTAGACATGGTGTAGATTCGAGCAGGGACCTCCTTGGTGACATAGTAGCTGGGGGTTTTCTCCATGGTCAGCTGGCCTTCTGATGACTTGGGCATCAATTCCCTGCAAAGGACACAAACACACTGATTTACATTTGCGCTTCAGGCACTCTATATGGCACAAAAAAACAACTCTGTGCCATTGTACGACAACTTTCAAATGCTCCCCTACAGGAAAATAAGATTAACATTGACGCAGTAGCTCTACTACAGGTTTAAAGAACTGTCAGGCAGGAGCAAGTCAATCATCATCAAGACGACAATTGTGGACATCGTGAGCAATATGAACAGAACCTAAAGTGACAGCAACTGTTAAGTAGAGCAGGGGTCCTATGAATCATCTGTGATTGCGTGTGAATACAATACACAGTTCATGACATGTTCTAAATGCAAACCCTAAAAGGAAGACAATCATCTCCTGCTGCTGCATTTAATTTACCTTAAGAGCTCAATCCTCTTTCAAACCCCACAATCCTCACATTGAAATATTGTGCACCTTCATTACATTGTACAAAGGGTGGTTTAACAGTGAATAGGCAGCATTATGCTTCTTAATGTCATGCAGAGACAGATGACTATGGCTGCACCTTTCTCCGCATATGTGTCAATAATTTTGTGCAAAATGTGAATATCTGGAAAAGGCTTGCATTCCTTAGGAGAAAATGCTAAGCTTGGTAGCTGTCTGTTCCCATAAATGCATATTCGTCTTGACCCTGGATGGCTCTGGTTGATCATAATATAGCCTGTTAACTGCAGCCCTGACTGGATAATGGCTAAAGTGAGCCAAGGGGGATTAGGGCTAAGCCAAACACACTAGAGCATTAGAGGCTGGTTGGCTGGCTGGGTGGCTGGCTTGTTTCTGGAGAGAGAAGGAGAGAGATACGTGGCCACGACAATGAGAGTAAGTATTTAATCCATGTAGAAATACAAGCGATGGACGCAATAAAACAAGTTGTACAGCTGAGTGAAACCCAACACAGTTTTGTGAGACTGTGTCAGAGCGGTGTTCATTCAACTCTAAGTAACTTTTTTACTACAACAGTGTAATCTGATTTAACAACACCACGGACTTCAGACTTAATAATTACAAGAATCACCAAAATGTACCATTTTAAACTTAACAATTGGTAGTGTTTATTGCCAGGTTATTGTATTTGTTTGTGTATTAACCTTTTTACAGTCTAAACCCAGTTAAATAAAACCATGAACTCTTCACCAGCTATGAACGCTTTGCCACTTTGAGTAATACATGAAACTGGCTGTTATAAGTGTAAAAACACTTGTGTATTTCCCACTTAGGTGGATTTGAGAGGATCTCAGTATCCTCTTGGGGACTGATGGGCATGAACACAACATCACTCCGTGGCTTATATGTTTTCTAGTCCCAAAAAGTATAAGAAAAGGAGATTCACACACTCTCTCACATTCAAGAGATTTATTTATATACTACATCAAACTAACCCTCTGGTCACTGCAATTCCTCATCAAAGTTTTATATCTCACACTGGTTCAACAAATGTCTTGAATGCAAGAGATATCTGGGAGGATGGAAATAAATATGCCATAATGCAACATCATGTGTTCACAAGCATCAGCACACAAACATACTTCATGTTAGTTTAAGTCAGTCAAAATCATCAATTATTACAGTATGCGGTAATATCCTCATGTTTTGATTATAAGTGGTTGATCTAAATCGAACCACAGGAAAGCAGAGGAGCTATATCATTAAAGTGATTACAATAATTTCCAACCATCTGTTGGTACACGCACAAGGAGCTTCAATATCCCTCTCTAAACCCAGCAGCTTTCATCTTACGAATGTATGTGGTGGAAACGAGCAGAAAATGGACTGCAAGATTTTGCTGTGCAGAGCACTGGGAAAAAGCTTCAGTGATTATGGGAAAAGCAGGCATCACCCATACCTCATTACTGCCATACAAACACACAGTTTCATCACCTAATGTCCCCTGCTCAGTCCTTTCTTTCTACGGAGATCCCAAGGTCTTACACATTTATTCCACTTTTCTCTCCCTGGGAGCCTTAGACACCATTGTATGTGGTGGAAAAAACACAAACCTAATCAAGGTAAAAGGTAAGAGAGACACAAACAACTCTATCAAATGCCCCTGCAATTATCTTCTGCATCTCTAGGATACACACAAGCGGAGTGCTGTAGGCCTTTCTTGGGGCCCCAAAGGATACAAAAACTTACTACCAATCAAACTTTCCACCCAGTCCCCGAGCAAAACAATTTGTGTGAGACGTACATGCATTATTCATCTTAGCAGAGATAGAGCAGGGGAGAGCATATCTGACTGAGCATAGAGTGAGAGAGTTGCCTTAGGGGGGCAGATGTAGCAAGCTTTCACAATTTGTTCTGCTTAATAAACAATGTCGCCTGGAACCAATAGGTTTCAGTGCATCCTCATCTACCAATCAGCCATGCAAAGGCATCATCATTCAGCTTCAAGACAATAAAAAAGTCCTCTCTCTAGAATTGAGCCACGTTGGCTTTTGCCCCTTCGTGAAGTTTGCATGTTTGACTTCATAAAGCTAAAAACACTGCTTTACTTTAAAAGTAAAACTTTTGGCTGTAAATGTATTTTCAAAGTTGTAAAGCAAGGAGGCTGATCTTTAAAGAATTTCTACCATAATTGGTGCGCAAATAATGCATCTATATTGATGCTTGCGTATACACACAAACATCCTATGCCCTCTAACCTGTCATGTTAAACTTGTAAGAGAACAGCAGGGCTGAGAGGATAACAGAGGGAGGCAGAGAGGAAGACTGTTAGGAGAATGAGATAAAGCAAGAGAGGAAGGATTGGATGGAGTAAAGAGAGGATTAGATGGAATCAGGTGCACTGTTGGATGAAGGAGACTGCATAGACCGACCTCCCTGACCCAGAAGACTAAGTCTAAATTTGAAGTCACAGGTCGCTGTAGATCTTCTGTCTGCATTTTCCTGCAGCAAGTGGCACAAGATATTTCACCCTACACACAGATCTTAGTCCAGGAGTTGCGTGTTACATAATTTGCCTGTGTATTGTCTGCTTGGCAGTCACATGTGTCCATTAAACTGGCTGCTGGGGAAAGCCAATGCCTTGTTTACATTCACTGCTATCATAAAGCAGGTTCAAAGGTAGGAATTTACAACATTGCTACGTGCGTCTTCGTGACCTGCTGCTGGATGATGCCCTCAGTAATGAGTTCACCAAAGTAAGGAACAAGTAGGGTGCAGAAAACTCCGACAAGACATTCTTTTTTTGGTTTGTTTCCTATGGTATTCCACTTGACTGACTCTAATTGCCATCTATATTTCAGCTTTTCAGACCACTGACAAGGGACTGCTCCAGAAACAGACCATCAGCATTATCTAATGTCAGGATGGGTTGAGCTACTGTGGGAATCATTCCTCTTCTCAAAGACAAAATGAGAGGTGGTGGTATGCAGCCACTTATAATAATCAGACCAATATACTGTGAGATGAGTTCCACACAGAAATCAAAGAGGAAAGCATCTTTAGGGAAGGTGCTCTTTGGACTCTTGGCAGCCCATCTTATCATGATTGTGAAAGCCGTCGTCATCACGCTTTACACTCTTATGACGTTGAACAGCATTCAGTATCTCACCAGCATTCCTGAACAACAATGATAGTGCAGAGAATGTCTTTTTCCCATCCTCCATTATTACTGTCAGTATGCAGAACTCAAGGCCACCTGGCTGTCTGATGGAGACAAGCCTAATTTTCAAGAGAGGAGGAGGAGAAGGAGGAGGAACAGTACATGGGCCATTCTGGCTTCCCTCACACATCTGTCAGCCTTGCATTAACACATAACTGTTCTGACAGTCAGTTGTTTATAGAACCAGCAGGCACTTTTTATTATGGTGGTGGGAGTAACATAAACCAACAATGCTAAACCAATCCCATTGGATGTTTTTTACGCTGAACAGTCATCAGAATTGGTATCAATCAATATGTATGGATGGTTTGTACTGCTTTAAATACTACATTAACATATACCTATAATCAGAGAACCTTTGGAGATACTTCGCCAAATAGAGCCAAGAGTGTGATCCAACAAAATCGAGTAAGTCTCAGTGAAATGTGTTTCGCTGTGAACAGGTTGTTTTTGTGTGTTTCTGTTAACTAATCCACAGATGTGACTGACTTTAAAGATAAAATAAAAGAAACAACCTACATAAATGTCGGTTTTTTACTTTATATGAGCCAGAATATGTTAGCCTGACCAGGAATATATGAGGAGATAATCAACACAATTGCACACCAAAGTCTATTAACAGGTCTTGGAGTTCTAATATGCATGTGCAAAAATTATTTGAAGCCTTTTGCTACTCCAGAGGAAGATGCGTGAAAGCAGATAAACTGCAGCATCAGTTGGGGCTGAAGACTACATGTTTGAAAATGTAATGTAAATTAAATCTGCGGGCGAGGAGTGAGAAATAAGGTTTAAAAATTCTAAATATGTGCGAGGAAGTGATTTCAGAGAAAAGCCGAAAGTCATCAGAAAGCAGCTAAAGCAACTAATGTACCAGTGATAATAAAGACTTGTATAAAGCCAACAACACTAACCAATATCATCAAGTGAGCTTCGGTAAAGTTTCTTAAAAAGAAATGGTGGAGGAACAAAGGAACAGAAACTGCCTTCAGAGAAAAACTGAAAGAAACAGCTATAGCCAAGAAAACCTAAAGAGCGGGGACTTATAGTGTCCATGTAACCAAACATGGTTTTATACAGAAAACAAATACTGTTATTATTACATTGTTGGCTATATTTTCATACTAATATGAGCAAACAATGTCATGCTAATATATTAGAAAAGAGCAAAAATATTTGAGTGACAGAATGAAGCATTGCAAAGTCATACTGGGTGCTATCGGATCAGTTAAAAAACAGCCTATAGTTGACGGTATGCAATAAAAATGCACATTCAGCTAATATTGGGTGTATTTGAAACATTTTCCCAAATCCCATTTTTTGAATGTAGTGTATATTGCCAACTTATGTGGTGGTTGGTACAATTAGATAATTCCCCACAGATGCTCACTGGTCTGAGAGGATCAGCAAAAAGCAAACAAGACTTCAAAGAAGCAAAACAAAGATGGCTGAGGCAGATTGGTGCTTTCTAAAGTTGCTCTGACTTGCTGTCAGGGAGTCTCTGCAGTGGAGAGATGGACAGAGGCAGGAAACAACACATTTTCTGTGAAGATACTACAAAAGACAGAGATGACGAAATCAACAACTAAAGGCGATATAATGGAGTGAACTTGTTTTGTTTTGGTGTTTCCAAAGTGCTGTAATATGTGCTGTGGTTTTACAAATTGCCTCAAGATTAAGCCCAGGGGGTTGTTGCAGCAAATTCAATTTTCAATCTCAAGAATAGGCAGGGGAGGTGCACATTACCAGTATTGACAATCTAGTGAACTTATTCTAGGAATGCTAACATCATTGTAGTCTATCAGATGGAACAATCTGATGGAGTCTGGTTTGCTTTTTGAAGGACATGGAGTTTTAAAGTACGAGGTTTTATGGTTTGTGGGAAAATGTTAGGAATGTTCGAAGCAACAGCTAGCATATGTGAATTGTTTCTTTGAAGCATCTCATTATCAACGCAGTTTTCCCTTCTTTTTCCTGTCAGTGTGCTGACGCATTAGTTTAAGCTGGGGGATACCTATATCGAGAGCTCTCTCACTTACACCAATCCCCGCGTGTCCTTGCACAGAGCAGAACTGTTGAGTAAGCAAAATGCCACCAGTGGACTCAAATGAACTGACTCTTGGGAAACACAACTTTCACAGAGATCTCTGAAAGTCAACTTTCAGCCTACAAAGCTTAACTGTAGTGTTTGAGTCTTTTCTTGGGCAGGTTCCAATGAATGCTCTTTCTGATGAACTCCTGCTGGGCTTCGTCAAAGGGCACTTTCACCCTTCTGAGCACATTTGCATACAAAGTGAAGGCAGAGAAAACATGTTTCACACTAATTGTCTGCTCTTTTATTGTCAGGGTTAATGCAGACCTCAGGGGTTCTTCAGCATCTCCTTTCATTGAGCTCCATAATACTGTTGCGCTTTCTAAAGACTCACTTTAAATTTACTGCCCTCTATCTGCCACTGGCCTGCAGTAAGCTTCCCTGGGGCTCTGAGGAGGATTAGGCCGTCTTCTCTGACGCCCTCAGTGAGTTAGTAAGAAGGCAGCTCATTGTTCTATATATGGAGCCTCAAGAGGAAAAACACAATTTCAGCAATTAATTCACACGTACTGTATAGAACACAGAAGACCTTTGAGCATGAATTCAGTATATGAGTAGTTAACCTGCCAAGATAAGACATATGGGAGGAAGTTGGGATGCTGCTTAAAGGAGGAGCCAATGAGTTGTCTTCTGTGCTCTGTGTCACTAAGCGTGCACAATTGTCTGCCCGCTTTTCTGCCTATGGGTGAAAATATGCTCTATATTGTGGTTGGCGTCCTATTGTGCGGGGGCCACTCCTCTATGTGGGGCTCCGGCAGGGTGGACACAGCAGACCTCCTCCAGGATGGACACACCAATCACAGCAGATAATGGTGTGGGTACAACTCAATGCCACCACAGGAGCTGATAAGCCCACCCAGTGGACTGTTCCTCTCCCCAAGCTACTGAACACCATTAGTCTGGGGGCAATGAAGTGAAGCATATGGGGAACCAAATCAACACCTGTTTGTCAGGTCAGAAGTAAGTCTTAAAGATACGCTAAAAGCATTATGAGAAGTTTTAATGGGCTTCAAATGGGTGTGCCAAACAGCTTCATCTTAAAATGCAAATTTAATAAGTCGACAAGTGGGCAGAGTGATGTGCAACGATGTGCTCCACCACCAAGCCAGGCGAGGGGTTTTCTGAGCTCCACTAAATGATCATTAAGGGTTGACTCGATGTCATGGTGCTCTGCTGTACGGGGACAACCTGTGGCACAGTGCTCTCACTGTGACAACTCAAGCCAAGTTATTTTAATTAGCCAGATCATGTCCCAAGATGAAACAGTTTCTCACATCCACTAGCTGCAGTTGCCACTGTGAACAAGTAGCTGGCATGTCTCAATTATATACAACTGCTTCTATGACTACCACTTTCATACCATTTAATTTTATCCACCTTTAATGACAGCTTCTCCTTCTTTTTATAATTTAACTCATTAACTACATGCATTGCCCAGCGATGCTTCACTTGCGGATTGTAAAAACAGCAGGAAGACTTAGAGCAATAAGTCAACAATCTTCAAGCATAGGGCGATTTCAATTTGTTTGTGTTGCTCAATCTGTCGAGATGGACAAAAGACCACTCTTCACAGACTGATCATCCAAAAATGTCCTAAACCTGTCCGGAAATTCTTATAGGAGCTTAAGCAATCCTTTGAACAATGCTTCACTTCCCCTATTGTAGCTTTATAGACCCAGCTTTGAAACAGTGTGTAGATCCTTTGACATTTCCGGTTAATCCCTCGGCTCAGTCAAATGGACACTTGAAGCAGCAGTATCTCTTATTATCTCTTATTAACAATGTGGTTGCTCTGATGTAAAGCATTGAATGCTTAAACCATTTCCGGGAACATTTCAGGTATATAAAAGATCAATAATTTCCACGAATAAAGCGTGTTTGTCATGTTTTTCCACTATGAGTAGCAAGTGTAATTGTGCAGCTGAGTCAATAGTAAAGAGGTTGCATATTAAGATGTGAGGTATGGTACAAGGACAACAGTTGCCATGGCAGAGAATACAATAAAAATGTTACGTTACACAATGTTGAAGGCAGCCTCAAATCCCTCATCTCTGCCTCTGACATTGATGTATATTTGGATTGAAGATCAAAACAAATTGCTGCCACAGAATCAATACCCTGGATCTCATAATCTTGAATCACGCTTCCGGCTGCTCAAGGATGACGGCATGATGTAACTTGCTTACTCCCAACCGTAAACCAAGGGCTGTTTCTTTGAACTGCATCCAGAATTTGGGTCAAATTGTACAACATCTGCTCTATATTTTGTTCTACCTGGTGTCCTATTCTTGTCAAAAAGCCATTGCATGTCCAGATCCATCAAATTTCCAGGAGCTCAGAGTGAAGGTCACGCAAACAAGCAGAAAATCAATTGTGTTTTGTAAATGAACATGTACTGAGAAGAGTTGCCTAGACAAACAGAAAGTTTTAGATTTACTTAAGTGGTTACGTAGTGTTGAACCCTATTTGAGTACTAGGGCATAGAGGTTTGATTGCACCTGTAGATGTTGTGCACCATCTAAAATCGACTTGTCCTGCTTGGCATAATGGGCTTAATTACAGTTTGTAGGGAGTTCTACATAATGATATCACCTACGGTCAAGCTTATCACCTTATCAGTTTCAGTTTCATTTTTTCTATCAATAGCAATATATATATATGTTTTTCATAAATACATATTGTATGTTACACATGCTTCACTCATGTTTTGCTTCTACATTGACCTCAGGCCTAAACTATAGCTACAACTTATGAAAAGAGCAATAATCAAGGTATCCACATGTCAAACTTTGGTCTCAGTCATATGGTGGAATTATAATCTTATTCAGTTTACTGGCATTTTATGAAGTGACATAAATTAATATAAAGTCAAAGCACACACAACTTCACAACAAAATATGTACTATTCATTAAGAATTATTTTAATTCTTAAAATAAATTAAATCTACTAGCAGGATCATGTTACTTGCTTTTGTCCTTTAAAAGAACACTGAATTGCTGAATTACATTGTACAGTAACCTTATTTTATTTTTTCACCTTCTCTGTTCTAATTATCTCATCTTATTTCCTTGCAAACATAGTATCTAAACCAGGAAACTTGCTGGTGGTTATCACAGCTGTTTATCAAATGTGTTACATGTGTAACATGTGTTATTGCAGACTGTTGTAAAGAGAATGTAATATAGTAGCTTTGGTGTAATATAAGTTAAAGGTTACATGAGGATAGCTTTTTAAAGGAGCAGAGCCTTTATTTAAAATGTAGATCCAGCCATTTAAATGTACCTTTTATTTAGCCTGTTGGTGTCTGTGTTTTATTTTGAACTCAACATCAACCACAGCCTCCATAACTCCACGAGATGCCCTTGAGCAAGGCACTGCAGTTGACTATCTATCTATGGATTCATGTTTTTCAAATAACAAATCAGCGCTATTACCTGTACCACTCCAGCCCCTTGTCGTAGTTGCGGTCGAAGAAGTGCGGCTCTGCTCCCACCGCTCTGATGTCTGGATGCAGGCGCAGAAACTCCAGCAGCGCCCGGGTCCCTCCTTTCTTCACCCCGATGATGATCGCCTGGGGCAACTTTTTACATTCCGACTCATTGAGGAAACCTGACATGGCATTATCATCTAACGCCTTCGCCTCGCCTCTAATTTCATCCCACTCTACTCCTCTGCTGTCCAAATCGTTTTCGTTATTCAGCAAGTCCCGGGAAGCCCCGAGAGAGGACTCCTGATTGTCAACTTCTGCGTCGTTTTCGTGTCCGTTCACCGAGCCGTACGTCAGGTTTGGCACAGTTGAGCAGTAGCCAACACAACAATAAATCATATACACCCAAAGGGACAGCATTATGCAGAACACAAAGAGTTTGTTTTTCACGTGGGATGATGGCACAACATGTAGACTGTGTAAAATCGGACTATATTCCATAAAACCGCCGTGAAAAAGTTATATTCCAGTTGACAGGCATTTTGGCAAAGGCGCCTCACTCCTCTGCCATGACTCAAGTCCCGGACAACCGGTGCGCGATTTCCCAAATTCTAACCAATATGGATACTGATATTGAATTGATTGTATGGCAGACGTCCACCCCCTGGATCAGCTCCAGTTCTACTTTGTTCTTAACAGAAACAAAAATGTACTTAAAAAAAAAAAAGATTAAAAAAACAAACAAACAAACCAGGTACTGAAACTGTCGCCAGGTGAGCGATACGCGCGTCAGGGACTGAGTTTGTCTCCCATCACTTGCTCTCAGTGTGTGAGCGCTTACACAGCAGCACCAAGTTATCTACACCAGGCAACAGCAACAAGCACGCCAGAATGTGAAGAAGTTACTTCCGGTAGAACGTTTCAAACTAAATCTAACGTGCGCGTATAAAGGTAAGCTCAAACATAAAATGTCATGAATACACCGACCCCTATTTTTGATAAATATGTTTGTAATATAGTGTTTACATATATGCATTCATTGCATATAGTTACCACCGTGATGTCACTGTATTCCTATAGATGAATATGTCATTGAAAGCTTAAAACAATAATGTACTGCTGTTGTTTGTGTCTGTAAGACACTGCATGTATACAGTGGTATACATCACATACTGATAGCAACCCTATGGGAATGTCTGGTTTAATTTTTCATTAAGATTACTTATTACTTGTTTACTCCTATGTCCTAAGGGGGTCACTGTATGTGAGGTGTCCAATGGTGCCTTTGGATGTTGGATGATTTGCTTCGAAAATTGCTGTTTCACACAAAATACTCACTTGCATGACTTTTATTTTGAAAGTTGTGAAGGTTCCGGCCGTGTTCCGTCTTTTCTTCGTCTACTTCGACGGAGCTTTCACGCTCTCAAACACTGGAGGGCGGACGGCTGCCAGTGGAGCTGAAGAATTTCTCCATCGTGAACAGATTACTGACTTTTTTTAATATCAAAGCTGGATGGTATTACAAACCAAATCCTTGTCAGAGATAAGATAAAATGTGTCTCGTTTTTATTTTTAGTTATGCTGGATTAAACATAAGATCAGGAGCACAAGTGGAGATAAACTATATGTTACTTATTACAGAACAACTATACAGCTGTTTGAAATGTAAGAACTGGAAATCCTATCAAGTCAGTCTCCCTTTATTTGGTATAATGCACAAAATATAATCTATACTCTTCAGGCTGCTTCACATTAACTTCCATTTCATATAAGAGTTTTCCTGTAAAGTAATTTGGGAAGACAGCATCCCCGTGTTTTAAATTCTGGTGGAAACTTGGGTCACAAGATATGAAACAGTTACATAGAGAAGTGAGCTCTCTGCATGTTCTTGAAAACATGTTTACTTGCTTTTATTTTAACAGTATTCAAACTTTAGACACCAGCAGACAAAACAAGTGACATGACCAAAATATGTGTCCCGAATCAGCTGTTTCTTTAACAGCTTCACACTTTGCCTTGTTACTGTGAGGTGGATGGTCCAGTGAGTCAGAGTTAATTGGCCTCTTAATCTTCCTAATTGCATTTCCTAGTCATTCCAAACAACGTGTACACAAACAAATATTATCAGTGTATTTTAGGTGATCCATAAAAGTTAATCATTTACTCTTTAGTGGTGTGGTGGCGCAGCCACAAGATGAAGATGCGTGACTATGAAAAAGTTTGGTCTGTGTGTGAGTGTGTGTGCGTGTGTGTTTTGGCACCTCCTCTTGGTGGAGGGTCAAAGGCCTCCAGTCCCACTGCACCCCTGAGCTAGCAAAGGATTAGCAGGATTACCCCAGAGCTGCCATGTCAGTCAGAGTTTCACCAGAGACAACCCTGCCCCCCTCATCTAAGCCCCTTATCTCATCTCTCAGACATTGCTATATATGATATATGTGTGTGTGTGTGTGTGTGTGTGTGTGTGTGTGTGTGTGTGTGTGTGTGTGTGTGTGTGTTTTCTAATCCTAACAGTTGCATTTCCACAGTGCAAGAGCACAAGATAACCTGTTTGGGAAAATGTGCGCGTCGAGGGGTTTGGTTAGAGCTACACAGTCATGGTGTGCCCTCTCTGCTCTGTGGACAGATCGTGTTTGTCTTTGCACTGTGCACTTATAACTCTCTCGGAAGAAGTTGATTGGTTGAGTTCAAGAGTTGTTAGAGTATTAACTTTATACTCTGTGTCGTGCAAACAGAAGAAGATTGAGACACTTGTAGGTGGTAATATCTTTTACAGATAGACTTCCACAACACTTTATTCCACACGCATAGCTCCCAGTATGAGAAAAACTATCAGTAGACAGAACTATGAAGAAAACACTACACATCCATCTTGAAAGACTTACGATATGTTTGTCTAACTGGACCTTTTGATGACAAAGTATTTGTCAGAACCAAAGTTTTACTAAAAAATTAAGTCGGTTCTTTCCAAGTGTAAACACACTGGAACACTCTTATGGAGCACAGCCAGATGAACAGAGCAGTAATGGTATGAAGAAGTAATGTGTCTTTAATAGATCAAATAATATTATGTCTGGAAATGTTGCCACTGACATAAGAACTTCGAATGTAAGTCTGAATTAAACAACATTTAATATCCAGTATTTTATGATTGTTATCATCCTACTGGAGTCAGCGTCCTTCACCAGCTAGTTGCTGAGTTCTGCTTTTTGATGCAGGTAGAATACAGTGGATTAATCAGAGCTTTATTGCTGACTACAGCTAAATGGTTTAGTCCAATATTAATAAAACAGATCACAGCATAGATTATAGTTATCTTTCTTAAAGATATTCAAAGAAAATTTAACACACAGCACATCAATATCGCAAATTATTTATGAATTAGGTGAAAGTCATTGTTAAATCAATTGTAAGATTATAATGAAGGTACTGTAAAAATCAAGTGATCAAGTGTAGGATGAATTTTAGATTTATATTCCGATTGATTTGATTTATGTTAACTACACTACAACACGCTGTCTGTTTCTGAGGTTTCATTATTGTCTGCATGGAGGGGATTGACAGACTTCAAAGTAGAGCACAGTCATGGAAAAATGAGACTTAGAGTAAGAACAAAAGACACCTGAGGGGACACACACACACACACACACACACACACCGAAACACAAGCAGACACACTTTTTCCAGAGTTCTGTAAAAATGTGTGTGTTGATTTGTTCCATCTGTTATGCTTCATGATGCACGGAGACAATACCTCTCTCTCACACACACACACACACACACACACACGCACGCACACTCTGTGTCATCTCACAAGGACTCAAGAGAAGTTAACCGGACACACTAAAGGCAGTGCTTGACTTGTTCTACACATCCTCAATATGATTACACTAACTGAACCGTGTTAACACACTCCTCTTGTGCAGCCTAAACAGATGACATACAACAGCATCTAGCTTATACATAAAAGCCAGACAGTAAAATAAAACCCTGCATCAGGACACGCACTGACACTCTCATCGGGCATTTCAAAGGATATCGTCTTCCGTAGCGTATAGCTACAGTATAAACAAATGCAATCTGATCAAAAGCTTTGTTCATTTGGGTTGTCGGTGTGCCGTTATAGTGCCATTTTCTAATTTAGCGTTCACACCACAGAAGACTAAAGCTGTGTCTAACAAGTGGCGTCCCACATGTCTGTCTGTACAACAGAGCTTTAATTGTGCTGCTAACAATGTGAGCTTGCTTATCACCTTGTCCTGTCAACATGTTTTTAAAACTCACTGTTCAGCGATCCTGCAGAAGAAGTGGGAGTCAGGTGTGAGACACGCATACCATGCACACACATGCACACACATCCATGTCTGAATGTGTGTGCATGTATGTGCATGTTATGCGTGTGTAATTCATAGCAATTTGTGGCGGTATCTATTGTGTGCTTATAGTCAAAGGCACAAATAAAACAACACGCTGCACTGTGTCACTGTTAGAGCAACCTCCAGATGTCAGAGATCTGAGCCCATTAGAGAGTAAAGTGGACTGATGGATGATCTCATCTGGGGGCCCGCGGCCCCCCCCCCCCCCGGCCAACACACCAAAACCACCCCACACCACCCACCAGGCCGCCCAGACCTCCCAACACA
>JAVQJL010056410.1:0-13586 GCA_036024295.1 Nannoperca obscura
CCCCCCCCCCCCCCCCCCCCCCCCCCGCCCCCCCCCCCCCCCCCCACCAGCTGACAACCTTGGTTCTGCTGAGCCTATTAGATGGTAATCTCCAGACTTTATAAATCCGCAGCCGTTTAAACTTGGGTTCATGTGAAACTCTAAATGTTGAGGATCCCCCCCCCCCCATTCTGCCTAATCCTCCCTAACAAGTGTTTTGGATAATTCCCAATTAAATTAAGACCTATTTCTTTATTCTCTGACTGCATTAGCCCTGATTCAGGTAGATGGGATTAATTGTTGCTTAATCTTAAATGTCTAATGGTCGCTCTGTGTGGTTGACCATTTGGAGAATTTGACAATGAGAAATCCAAAATAATAAACGCTAACAAGGTGTCCAAAATCAGGATGCTTCATAGTTTCAGTCAATAACAACTGGCTTACACATGGAGCTCAGTAAAGACATGAAGTTTGAACATTTGTAAACACACGCAGACACATTTCATGTATTCAATATACATCTTTATTTGAACAATACATTTGTTTTCTCGGTACGTCCATATATGTCAGCAGTGTTTGTGTACATTGTTGTTGTTTTTTTTTTCATTTTCATGGAATCAATCATTCAGTTTTTTAAAATGATGAGTCAAGCGAACGCCTCTGCAATTGTTTCCGTTTCGTCTCAGTACGATTTAAGAAGTGAATCAACATGTCAAGACTTATGAAGATTGCCTGCTCTTGTAATAACACTGGAAGAAAAACAATCTAAATATCATAATGAATTCAAACACCACATACAAAAAAAAAAAAAAAAACCCAAACTAGAATAACCAACAAACCAAAAGGGAAGTTGAAACACTCAGACAGGATTGAAATTTTAACTTAAATAAGGACTTTTTTTTATAAGCAAGTCTTGGTATACTGTTATTAATTTGACTCATTTGACAAAAAACAGAAAAAAAGATTAAACATTATCTAATGTATAATCAGTTTTTTTTTTTTTACATGTATTGTGACCTGTGACAACGAGAGTGGTGTGAAAAGCAAGACTAGGCTGGGAAAACACTTTTACAGTGTAACTCAATCCCAGACTTTTAACACAGCTCAGTCTGCCGATTCCCAGAAAGTGTCGAAACTCATTTTCTTGCGTTCTTCTCGTCTCTTTCTCCTCCTCCGTCGTTCAAACTCAGACCCGTTCACATGACGGAGCACTTCTCCTCTGCTTTGCTCTTCAGCTCTGTGACGGTGGCCGAGGCCTTCTCCTTCAACTGGTCCATGTCCATGTTCTGCAAGTTTTGAAACTGGCCCATGATGGAGTCCTTGCCCTCCTCCTCCGTGGCGTCCTCGTCCACCATCTTGAGCAGCTCCTCGGGCACGTCCACGTCGTCCCCGGCCATCTCAATCATGTTCTCGTCCTGCTCGCTCTGCAGACGGCAACATCGGGTGGGAAGACAGAAGCACAGGGTGACAGTAGGGGATTTTATTTTCAGTGTGATTATTGACATTGAGGACAAGGAGCTCTCTGTCCTGTCACCTATAAAGTACCACAATGATCCTCTTTTGGTACGCAGCACCTTCAGAACATAAAACGGGTCACAAAATCTTTATTTAAAGGCTCATAAATGGTGGTGGGTAATTAAATGGAGACTTTCTTAGATTTTCTTGCATTTATTCATAAACATTCACACATTTTTTTTGTCTGTGTTTTCTCTGGAAAAGTAGATCGGTTAGATGTCTCCTCAAGTTTATATATGAACTTTCTGATATAAAGTCTCCAACATGAGGGCGAGCTCTTGTCTTTGTTTCCCCTGATTATAACAAAAACTGTATATTTATGGCATCGTATTATTATTTGCAGATGTAAACAACCTAAAGCCTGACTTAAAGGCTTTTTACAGGATTAACATGCTGACTGTCTGACTTATTCCCACTGCTACACTTAGATCATTGAAACATTACCCAGTAGTTTGTCAGTGGATATACCACTAAACGGAGCTATATACACGTACATGCCCCAAAAAAAGACTATTCGCTTGCTTTTCGGTTACTTATATTATTTTCCTTTGGTTTTACTTCAGTTCTAATGTAACGCATTAAAACCTTTACATTCTCTGGGTTTGAATTTAAATCAGAAGCAAACTAATAAATGAACTTTAGGATCTTAATCCAGGTTCAAGTAGCTGCACACGAGGATATTCTGCTGTCTGTGTTTTCTACATTTTTGTGAAGCAAAATGAAAATTCTCCTTTTACTTTACCGCACGCATTTATTCACTTCTTCGAAAGGTTTGAAGCCTTTCCAACAAACTCAATCTAATCACCTAATATCTGGAATAGGTCATGCAATAGGTACGACTGGGACTACTTTAAACGCCAATCTGTGGGATTATCTCAGACCTACTTTAGCCTTTCCTCTCCGAATCCCAACGATAGTCTAAAGATATCTTCTATGGCGTTGCACGAGACTCTAATTCCATTAGACGAACAGCACCATCTTGCTGTTTTACTCACACTGTACCATTAAATATATATGTATATGTATTTCTTCTAACTTACACCTGATAGCATGTACTGGTGTTCTCAACCTCCTACCTGTTAAAAGAAAATAATCAACAGAACAGGATCCCATTAGGAACCTTATTGTTGTAGAAAATCCAATTAAAATGCATATTTCACTTCTAATAAAGACACTTTGGCCTTTTGTCATTTGTTCATTTTTTTCAAGCTGGCACGCATCATTTGTGAAAAATAATTAGATTTATGTGTATGGCCTCCTGCAATTGTCCTCATCATACATGTGCGGCTTCAACGTATAAAACAAACAGTGGAAAGAAAATGTGCCCATTGTTTAAACCAGAAGACGGAACAATAGAGTGTCTGTTCAGTGAGACTGTAGGAAATGCCTCCAGCAGCCAAGGTCACCACTGCATTCAGACGGAATGATTTTTGCTCTTTTGCAGTAAAAAACATACAAAAAACTAAAAGTTCAACACAAGCAAGTTTTCAACTCTAGATTAATTTACAGGATTAGAAGAGACTCTACTGGTATTTATCTCAAAATGGTTTACATAAAATCCCAACATACCTTTTGTGCGCCTTCCATTACAGCAGATCTTTCTATAAGAGTCCTTTTAAATTGCTGGTTTTACATCCACTAAAGTAGATGTTGTTCTTTCTTAAAGCCAGTTCACACTGCCCGGCGCTCCCTAATGAGCCTGGGACACCTGCTCAGCTTTGACTTTCTAAGACTCACCACTCTAAGAGGTGCAATGTGGGACACGTACGCTAACGTCTCCAGGATGCTAATCCACTGGCATGGCTTCCACCTCCTGTTGGCCAAGCTGCAGTTGCCAAGGGCTGCTGTTAGATAAAGACAACCTCAGCCATGAAGCAGCTATTTGTCGCTCTACCTGCGCAGGCAGGACACTTCATTGAATCCTGTGTTTTCTGCCGACCACTGGAGGGTAAAGCCATTTAATAAGCCTGTTGATTACAATTCCTATTCTCATTAAAATGCTGAGAAAAGCAGTATTTCATCTGATGATTAAAAAAAAAAAGAAGAAATTGACACAGAAACTGCATCACAAGTGTCGGATTAAAGCAATTGATGACACTTTACTTTAACACCCCTATTTAGCATTTAATATCAGTATACAGGCATTTAATAAATGGTTTATTGCACAATATAATGTAGTTGTAATCAGATATTAGTGTCTATAAACTATAATTCTTCCTGTGGGCACCCATAATCAGAGGCTGGTGGGTTATGCCTTTGTGACCCTACTGAGGAGAGTGAATTGACATTTTAAAGTATGAGTTATACTAGAACTGTATGGGGATGAAACCTCTGTACCTTTGGCAGCCTGTACTTTTCTCTGAGGCACACCCTGAGTGTTGCCCTCTCTGCCTTCTTGTGTAAGAAATCGGCATCTCTCTCCATCCTGAAAGAGAAATAACAAAACACTATTCGCACAACAACTTTTACTGTTGGTCTCAAGAACATCCAAGGCCGCTTTTAATCTCCTATCTGAAGAGTATAAAAGGAAAAGCTGCAAGACAACAGCAAAAAGGCCATTGTTTGCTAACGGCGGGCTATTTTAATCCAGCAACACAAATACACATCGGTCCAGTCAGATAAACTACAGACAGTTTATCTCAACACATCAGCAGACCTGATTTCCTGCTTTAGTGATTTCAATTGAACCGATGAGGTGTCAATTAAGAACCAGTATCTTTAGAAAATAAAGTTTTGATACATTATGTGGGATCTTCATTGGCTTATCCTTCAAGATAGACTATTATTAGCCTCCCAGAACTGGTGGAAACATCCCAAAATCTATTTTAAACCTTTACACATGCTAGTTTTATGCACAAGTTATAAAAGTCATGACATTTATAGGAGCATTGGACGATACTTGATGAAAACCTCTTAAATAATTGACACTATTTATTTTTGTTAAAATGAGTTTGGCAACAAGCGCGATTTCCAATCCCCAAAATCGATTTGCCTTAGTAATATGATTTACTTTCAGTTACTCCATTGTTAGTTTACTTCCTTTAGATTCATAGATAAAAAAATATGCCAAAGCTGTATTCTTTACTAGCCATTAAATTGGTGTTAGTGTAGAGTGTTTGCATCATCTCAGGCCATTAGAAGATAATAATTCAAATACCATCAGTGATTCTAGTATTTATCTTAGAATCAATTTGAGTTTACCCTGAGAATTCCTGCATTTTCACGGCGAGACTCACATACTTTCTCTCAGCTAATTAAAGATGGGATTATTAGGCCAGACTGAGTCAAGCAGATTTGCAATCAAGCCAAGATGCCACAAACTTGAACTGTAGTGAAACAACAACACAGCGGCATCTAACTAAACAAATGTTATATTTGTTAAAATGCTTGTTCTGGCCGGACAGATTATACAGATACGTGTGCAGGTTTGTTGAGAAGAACTTAGTCTTTCGTGTTCTATCCTCTTAATTTCCATCAAACGTTTGTGTGGATCAGGATTGGTCGCTGTAGATTTGAGTACATTACTACACATCTACAATTATGGAGTCATTTGAAAATAAGAATCTAGTAATTTTGCACACACAAGAGTGGAGGGGCTGGATTAATGTTGTTATGTAATACAGGCTGACTGGATCTGCCTGCTGCTGCAAAGTCTACTCTGTATCAACAGATGTGTCACATTTTTAAAAGAAAATATTATTTACACAATTTCTTTAAAGGGGAATGTCTGATTATATTATATATATATATATTATATTGTTATAAGTGTACATTTTATTACTCAAATGTCTGCTTTAGTGAAAGGAACTGGGACTTTATACAAGACAAACTGACCAAAATTTTTGGACAAATCCAAGAAACCTGCAGCTTATATTACCGTAGAGTTTTAAAATCAAAATATATTAAAAAATAGATAGAATATAGAAATAGACAATAAAATAACAGTGGCAATAAAATGTTTTTCAAAAACAGCCGTGTCTTTATTGTTACAATAGCTACCTCAAATGGTGCTCTAAATAAAATAAATAAATGTAATTTTGCAGAATTGTGCATTGCTTTGCTGCACCAGCACAGATCCTCCTTGACGTTTTTGATGCTGTGAATAAAACTGCCATTTTACAATTGCTGAGCTGTGCTCATAACTAGAAACGTCCCTCAAAATGTTACGCATAGCTGCTCCTGGTGCAGATACGGATAACAGATAATGGGAGATTATTGATCCAGGTCGAGCATGACCTTTAGCCTCAGTGGGTTATTATGTAGAACATTCTGGAAGAAAAAAGATAGGATCCACTGTGGTGGTCCCTCTGCTGTGACCTTCAGCAACAGATGCATCTCTCACAAACACAACGTGCTCGTTGTAAGCTTGTGAAAATAATAAATACAAGAGTGTTTACGTTCAGTTAGGCTTAGGGTTAAAAAATAGAGTTAAATGTACAGCAAAAGAGGGAAAAAGCAAACAGTGAAGGGTTGTGATGCAGTAGGAAACAGCCTGTCAAGGTCAGATTGTACATTCTGCAGCCATACTGTTTTCCGTGGGCCACTGGCATCAATTCAAAGTGGAGAACTGTCCGTGTTGCTACTTACTTCTCCTCCACCACCTGTTTTTGGTACTCTTCATACTCCTCCCGTGTCATCCCTGCTGCCTTTGCTGGATCTGAGGGGGTGGCCTCCTCTTCTTTGTCACCTCCACCACCAAGACCAATTCCTGACAGGGGGTTCCCGATCATGCTCTTGATCAAGAAAGCCATCTTGAGCTGTGTGACTGTTTACTCTGCGAGGATGAGAATATTATTTGTAGATGAAAAGGACGCTGCTCCCCTAATGGTGCCCTCCGCTTCGCCTTCCTATAGCTGTCAAATCCAGTGATAGCTCTCTAGCTAACCTGCTGCTTGACTATAGAGCCAAGGACACACTGACGACAATCAACAGACACATACATACACACTTACACACACACACACACAACGTTTTGCCTCGGCCATAATCTGGGTTTAATCCTCCCTGCTCCACTACGCTAAGAGGCAGATGGCCTGTTTTCTCTCTATTTTTAAATCATGCAGACCTTTGTAGATGTTTGATGATTTATTTTGACGCTTAAGACACATTCTTTGGAAGGACAAGGTGCAACACTCATCATAAAAATGATATCAAAGACATGGGTGTCCTCAGTTTGGGACCACAGGTGTGCTGCTTCCGCCCACTGGCGCTTAATCATATTAGTAAAGTACGGGCCGGCCCGTGCACAGCTTATTCTGCTGAAACCAAGCAGAGTAGAGAGAGAGGAGTGGGATTAGAGTCGTGTTTATCCCCCAATGAAGTCATCGTGCATGCCGTGCTATTGTTCAGTGGGAGGATGATTGACAAGAGGATGAGAGATGGGGAGGAGACAGCTCTTATTTCATTTCACCCTGTCACTCCATCACTGTCTGCGAGCTTGGTGAAGGACTTGTAGATTACCATGATAGTGCACCAAAACATTTCAGAAATGCTCATCTGCGACCAAAAATGCATGTTTATAGTATACAGATATATAAAACAGGAAGGAGGAAATATGAATATTATTAAAAGACTATGTATTTGCCTTAATGTGATTGTACAGTCCAGCTGCAACAGGACTTTTGGGGACTATGAAAGAGGGATGACATGCAGAAAGTTCCTGCACAGATTTGAACCTGAATGTTGCAGTTACGTGTTATGCATCTTAAACCACTAGGCCCAAGGGTATATCTTTTTTTTTTTTGCCTCCTGCCTCCCTCTTTGACAGTGATATGCATGATTTAAATGAACATTCAGGGTCCCCAGAGGACGAATCCTACTGACTTTGGTGATCAGCTGACATTTCCTATAGCGCCACCATGAGGTTGACATTCCTAGCTATTAGTGAACTCAAACTCAAACACTATTGGATGGATTGTCATCAAATTTGGTTCAGGCATTTCTGTTCCATTTCCCCTTAGGATGGCTTGTAATACTTTTGGTGATCAACATTTTAATTTGTCCATTACTGTGGTTCATGAACAAATACCTGCAAAACTAAAGCCATTAGCAATTGGCAAATGTTAGCATGCTAACATGCTAAACTAAAATGGTGAACATGATAAACATTAGCCTGCACCTGCTAAACATTAGCACGTTAGCAAAGAAAACTACAAATCTCTGCTGCTAATTGGAATGAACTGAAATAATGGGATGACCAGAAGACAGTATTCAACGTAGATGCATCTTGTGTGAGTGCATCTCACACGATGAAAGAAGCAGACATCACAGAGTGGTTTGTGTTTTCTGTTTATGTAAATTGTTCAGGCAGAGGATATGTCAGATTCTGACATGTTTGACTCGATCAAAACAGATAAATGGAAGCAGACATCTGCTCTGAGTTTTCATCAATAGTTCAGCATTGTTTTATACAAAA
Source organism: Nannoperca obscura (assembly GCA_036024295.1). NCBI lineage: Eukaryota > Metazoa > Chordata > Actinopteri > Centrarchiformes > Percichthyidae > Nannoperca > Nannoperca obscura. The sequence continues at coordinate 7,910 of JAVQJL010056410.1, forward strand.
TTGCACATTTCAAAACACAGGTTTTTTTTGTTGTCGTCAATTCAGTTTCCTGCAATGGGACTGTGGCAGATTTAAACTTTTGAAAACAAAATTTAAAGGATCTGACCAACCAAAAATACTGTAAAGAACATGTTACATCATGTTGGAAATCCACACTAGCATTCATACACATGAATTTATTGATCAAATTAAAACAAAAATCTGCAATTAATTAAAACAAACTCCAACCAAACTGACATTTTTCAAGTACAATAACTTACAATCTGAAAATATTCAACCCCCGCCCCCCAAAAAAAAAGAATTACCAAAATTGACATTCCCTCATTTACACACTTTCATTTCAGAAAATAATTTCATCAAAAGAATTTCTTTGCTGCTGCTTCTTGTTGACTCCTACAAGAGAAAAGAAGGAGACACGTGAAGCATTACAGAGTCGTTTAAATCCACGAGCGCATGTATGGCCAAATAAAACGATGACTTCTTACTTGTACATGACGTAGCAGAAGAACAGGACTGACTGGACGACAATGAAGATTGCAAAATGAACAGTGGATAAGCAGGAAGGCATGGGAGGCACCTCAGGGCACTTCATAACCTTCTCAGCAGGATTCTGTGTGCGTGAAAACATACACAAAAATAAGAGCCAAGTTCAATCAATTTTATAAACTGCTCCGAGTGAGCTTCCCAACTCTGATCCGTACCTGCGCGTTACGCTGGACCAGGTGCTCCACGTCCCTTTTGACCGTGTGCAGGTGTTCCTTGATGTCGTTGAAGTGCTGAATGGTCTCATATGTCCCCATGCCGACCGCGTTGCCCTGGTGTTGGACTGAGCCGATCTGTTTCAGTGACTCGTAGAAGGAGTTCCTGCCGGTGACAAAGAGAAGACACGTTAAGTGACAGTTTGTAGGCCGCCCGTCCCTGCAGGAGCATTGTGCAAAAACAAACATCAATACTGCAACTGGTTCCCCAAGGGACGTAAATAAAATCATGTTTAGTTCAACGGCCTTTTAATACCAAATAAAAACCTCAGCGATACGGTCAAAATGTTTACTTTTCACGATTTGATACATGTGTTGAGAGAATACATGTTGGGAAACATGATGTCCAGTAAATATGCTGCCTGGTATCATTTATTTACAGTAATACAAATTGTCCAGAATTAATCTTTTAATCCCTATTGGCTAGAGGCTTCATATTGTCAAAGTTTGAAAAACAGAAAATTACCATCTGATAAAAGAGGTCATGATTGCTAAATTAATCCCTTATAAAAACATGTTCTTACAACAGATTACATGTACAGGAGGTTAGGAATATGGGATCCGGAGACGAGCTATGATGCCGAAGACAAAATAAAAACTGTGATTGAAAATTTTTAAAAAGCATAGGAGTGGAAGTGGAAACAAATACATGTGATCATTGTTAATGTATTGTACTGTTTGTTTGGGGGTGTGGAGTCTTTAAGGAGCTTTATGTTTTTCCCAAAAGAGAGAAAATATTGAAAATTAAAAAAACAAATGCAGATGCAAAATGGTTCTTAGTTGTTTTTTTAAACAATACAGGTTGGTTAGGAGCTTATTGTCCACAATGGGGAACATTTTCTCTTGGTTTTCTCTGTCTAAACAAACAAACTGGGTATCGTTCATCTTTCTTGTACAAAATGCTCTCTTAGTGTTTGCCTGAACAGCGCTTCTTTGCTTAACTGGACAGTTAACTGGTACTAAAAAGATAGAAACTTTTCTAGATACCTACTTGACTGCAGTCTCATATTCAGTTGAGCTTGAGAATCCATTTTCAGATTTTAACTGTTGTTTGTTTCCCCCCCATCTCTTACATTAATATCGTGTTAAGAAGGCATTTTTTTCCCAACCAGCATGTGCAGGAGGAGCATTTACCGCAACCAAAACACATTTATATGTACATGTGTCAAGACTCCATGTCGTTATTGGGAAGTTGCCAGGCAACCAGCAATTGAGACTCCAGCGTATTTCCCAAAATGTCAAACTATTCCTTTAAGTATCTTTGAGATTAAGAAGGGAATTCATGATTGAGTGGGTTAAAAGTCGCTCCCGTTACTTTTCTATACCCCACTGCTGTTGGTGCTATTGCACCTGTTATGTTTCTATAACAATCTATAGGTGTGTTACTATAGGAACCTCTGTTTATCATGCGACACTGCATCCAGTCCAATCCACCATCACTTCCCCAGAAAGACATCAAAATATATAAATCAAAACCATAACCACAAGAAATAAAATGTGAAATGTTTAAATCTGCATCTTCACTTTCAATTTCATCAGCAGCTGGAGAAACACGGTTTTAACCCTCCTCAGACGAGAGAAGATGCCCACGCCTGGATCATGTTTCTCAACAAAATGCAATTTTTTAAAAGTTGATTACTTACAGGGAGAAAGCATTAAGTTTCCCTTATCATCTTAAACACATCTAAGACGATTATAAAAGAAGAAAAAAAAAGTGACTTGACAAATGAAGGGAATTCCAGCAGCGTGAGCAGGAGGGCCCTGAGGGGGGGGGGTTGTGACAAGAAATCAATTGGAGGTAAACCATGTTTTGCTTGCGTATGACAGATGTATTTAAAGACTCCTAATCTGATACGGACAAAATGGTGCTAAAATGTGGCCTTTTCTTGCTCGGCCACATGGCTGAGGTCTGAAAGGATGGACAGGCGTGACATATAAACAAAATCTAATTTGTTTCACAGAGAGGGGAGGGAGAGGAGGAGAAAAAAAAATCTCCCTTGAGAAAGTAAGTGAGCATTTATTAAACCCCACATCTAATCTTCATCTACTACAAGTGACCCATTTATGAGCAGAAAGCCCTCCTTGGATGTTCGGAGAGTCTGGGATGAAGTCCTATCATAAACTCTGTGTTTAAAAGATGGGTCAGGATAAACTGAGAGCTTAATCTACGAAGTAATACCGATCAGTCGCGTACATTAGCACATTAGAGGGAGCAGCTGCAGCCTTTTGCCAGGGTCGGAACTTATTTACTGTGTCAATCAGCTTACTCCCGTGCACGACTGTGATAATGTGCCGTCTTAAAATCGAGTAATTACAGAAACTCTGTCTTTCCCTGCCATCTACACAATATAATTCACTTACAGGAGCGCTCGGGGCGCTTTAGCAAATGAGACGCGTGGAAGTGAGAGTCTGTGTGGGTGCGTGGGGGTTATGGGTCAACGACATAATAAAGAAAAATCATGTATGCAAAATCATCTTGAGGATGAATGTCCTGTTGGATTTAGGGCATATAAACAGCTTGGTTCTTTTATGATACATGAGACTAAGAGATTAATGTTACATAAAATAAAATCTTTAATATCTTGTGATTCTGATTAATTCTAAATGCAGATGGTGGACAGGACAAATGTGCCATTATTGAATAAATAAAACACATTTCTTTGTTTATATGGTTGATTTATAAAAAGACTAAAGGACTTTAATTTTCTCGCCACTTAACAGCTAAACACACGAGTCACAAAGGTTGAAATGAGCAGACTGGTTGGATAATTCATAACTTAATTATTGAGGAAATTGAGAAAAATATCCCCTCGCAAATCTAAAAGGTCAAGTTTTATGGAATACTTTTTTTTTTTTTTTTGCTGTGTGCACACAACGATTAAGCTCACAAGCACCTTAGGAAGCAACACACAAGCACAACTATGTTATTGACTAAACACAAGCTCTGAACATAAATAATGACGTTCTGCACACCTAATCAGACTCACTTACTGTAAGTTCCAAAACCACACAGTCGTTTGAATCTTTTGCCGTGGGAGGCACGCCATCATAAAATCTCTTAAGCTGTATTATCTGTGCAGGATGCCGTCGGAGATATTACGACACCTCTCGTGCTGTAATTGCTGTATGTCTCAGCGAGGACAGAATTCTTGTCTCGCGGAGAGATGATATCTTTTAAAAACGGACTTTCTTACCCACTCACCTTTTCAGTTTTCCCCACATGACCACAATCTTTATGCTGCTCACTTACTGTTTGAGTCAGACGGTACATACTGTCATATCCACCTACCTCATGTATACAGAGCAACCTGTTACATTAATCAATCCTCTGCTCAACTGCACTCTTGTCTTATTGTCTACAAATGTTATTGTTGCTGTTAAACACATATATTTATATCTGTACTAAGCAGTTTAACGCTTACCTTGTCAAGCTCGTTATCCTTGTTTTTAGTTATATATACACACGTCTATTTCTGTGTGTGTACATTGGGAGCAACGAGAAACCGGAATCAGATTCCTTGTACGTGTTCACATATCTGGCCAATAAAGCGGTTTCTGATTCTGAGAACACGTCCAAACGTCTGCAAGGAGGTTTAGGGATGTGTTTACATCAGGCCTGAATCATGCAGGTGTTTAACTCCTAAAATGTAATTAATCTATTTATTTTATCACAACAAATGAGTAAAATGGTTTAGACATTGGTGATTATCCCATTTAGTGCTGAGGCTTTTAGTGTGTGTGTGTCTGATTCACTGACTGTGGAGGGAGCCGTTACTGCAGCTGGATTATCGGGGCTGGTAGACACCTGTGATGCTGCGGCCACTGCATCCTGAGATTAAATATGATTTTGAGGGATTTAACCGCCAGGATTTCCCTTGTTTTTCTGGTGTATCGCGGATCTTTCTTTATGTTTGTTGCAACAAAAAACAAGGGCTAGTTTTTAAGACCGGACCAGACGGCAACAACAATGTCGACGATGCAACAACGCCGCTGTTGTTACTCACCTCAACTCATTCAGGTTTTTGAGGACCTCCTGCTGGGTAGCTACGACAGAACCCAACTGTTGTTGAGCGGCAGTGTCCAGCTAAAAGGGAAATACAACATAATGGTCTGAAGGTTAAACACTCCAATGTTGACGTTTGATAAAGCGGTCATAAAAAAAAGCTTTATTAGTTTTCACAACCCGTGATAAAAAACCCTTCTTGGCAGTTGGCCAGTGGTTTCTTATGATCTAAATACATTTTCTAAAAATCAATAAAAATGAATCTTGTTGAAGCGAAACCGCCCCGTGCACCTGATGCGGACCCATCTCTCGGCAACGACATGCTCACCTGTCCCGACTCAGCGTTCGCCCCCTTCTTGGCGACCTCGTCGGTGACGACGGAAACGTATCGCCGCTGCTCGTCCAGGATCATAGCGAGCTGCCGGTGGAGCTGTTTGATCTCCAGGTGGATCCGGTTCTGGCCCTCGAACACCTGACGGATCTCCCGGTCGTTCACGCTCTCGTACAGGTCCTCCACTGAGCGGGACGCGAACACGAACACAAGATTAAAACCAATTAAAACCTACAAACCTTTCATGGGGTGGTCCAAGTGTAATGTTTGGGCGTGCTCATGTCTCTTTGAGTTCATTGTGATTTATACTTTCCAAACTATGTAACTTGGTTTGAGGAAAAATAAAGACAGTGTTTAACTTTTTCCATTTGGTTTAAATGAAAACTCACTTGGCTCTCCTTGGACGTCTGGGTGCTCTTTCTGAAACTCCTCTTTCTTTTTGTCGAGCTCTTGCTGGAAGTTCTGAAATTCCTCCTGGTACTTGTCCTTCTCTTCTTTAGGAATCTCAAATTCAGGTGGGGGCTTCAATGAGAAAGACAAAAAACAAAAAAAAACCCTCTCTGAACTCAATAGAGGGAGTGCTTA
>JAVQJL010056412.1:0-17571 GCA_036024295.1 Nannoperca obscura
TCAGAATAGACTGGATTTAGCTAGAGCAGCGAAGTTTGCTACCAGTAACACAGAAACGCCAATAACCGGAAATGACACAATACGTTCACCTCAGCACGTCAGCACCAACAGCAAGCCCACTCTTAAGTTCTCTCTTTAAAATTTATTTCTGTAGTAGAAATATATTTTATTTTATTAGGCAATACACCAGGGAGTTAGCTACCACTGAAGACATAGAGGCCATGTATAGTGTTTTTCTGTTCATTTGGAAACTTGAAGTGCAGTTTACATTTTATAATTCAAAAATCAACATAATGGGATTTTAAAAGTCAGATACCAATAATGTTTACACATGTGACCTAAATTTTGACAGTATTTATGAAATATTAATAAATAAATAAATGAATGAATGAATTTAGCCATTTAACTAAATGTCTGGCAAAAGTAGGTAAATCGTGCCGTGACATCACCAGCATGTAGATAAACTGTGGGACTTACAACTGTTTTTAAATTAATAGAAATTCAATACTTTACAATAAAACTGTTAAATTACTTTCATTTGGCCTCCGTAGTTTTGAAATCCTGACTATGGCCATTGCATAAAAGAGATTTGATCAAACAATCCACATATAGCCTAAATGAATTGTCCAGTCTATTATCATTTACCAATAACCAGATTGTTCCAGCTCTATTTGATTACATTCAGACACAACTGCATAGGATACATTTTCCTGGACATGGCAAGTGTCACTCTGATATCATAAGTCTTAAGTATTTTACTTACTGTAACACTGTATCACACGCATTCCAAATGATTAGTTTTCCAGCACAGTGTATGTCTTTTTAATATTTTAACAATTGTTATCAGTTATACAAGCAGGTCCACTCAAACAGGGTACACCACTTTTGACAAAAGGGCAGAGGATTTGGATTAGAAAAGACAGGCAACACAGAGATGTGACACATGAATCACAGATAAGGGACAAACAGTGGAACAAGAGTTGGAAAAACTATGTGCATTAGAGCAGCAGTGCTGTGACAGTCTGGGACATAAACAAGAATCACAGATCACCAAACCAAATGAGACTTCAAGAGAAGAATGACTAAGTTTTCAAAGTCTCTCATAATCCGTCCTTGTTTGTTTGTGCCGCAAACCATTGCACTCCATTTCTGAGACACAAAAACAGTATAAACCATGAAAAAAAGATTAAGCAGGGAAGAAAGTTAAATGTTGAGTGGGGGAAACTATGGATGGATTTTTAAATCCAGTAGGGTTAGGACATTTGTCCATGGTTATTATTATTATTATTTTTTTTTTTTTTTATATTTTGTAAAAGTTTAGAGAGGGGTTATTGAGGGGCCACAGCAGGGCGGTGTATTGCTGTGTTATTGTGTGGCATTTGTCTTGGCACTGCTCTGGTGTGACTGCAGTGTTTCGGCACCACACGAGAGCAGCACTCAGGCTGCAGTTTTCTTTAATTTGATTAGACATTAATTGGTGGTGATGGTGTATTTTGCATGTAAGGCCGATCAGACTGATTGCTCTTTGACATGTTGGCAGTGTCACACAGGATGTCCAGCATCCTCACACCTCACTGTAGCGCTACAAAGACAGAGGTCGCAGGTGAAAGCTGTAAGTGGGAAGCTGAGAGAGAACGAGGGGAGGAGAAGGGCGAAAAGGAGTGAAGAAGTGGGGAGTCCCATGGTTAGGTCAAGAGTTCAGGGTTGGGAGTTTTGTCACCTGCTCAGCTGGCACGCAATCTTCCTCAGGAGCAGCAAGACTAAAGCTCTACCACCCAGTACACATTCTGTCTCCCCCCACCTCCGCCTAATTGGATTTAATGAGCGATTTAACAGCACAGCACTGCCCGATCAAATCAAACTGCTACTGTCCACCACACTTAATGCTGGGTCACTGCTTTGTAATAGTAGCATGTCCCTGGACCCTCTTTTCTGTAAGATTCCTTCAGCCTCCTTGCTCGCTCCTGCCTCACACATTCTCTCCCTTCTCTCCCCCACCCTCCTGTCTGTTTCTCTTAATGTCAGCCCCGTCTAAACCTCCGAACAAGCTGAGAAACCCTCTGTCCAAAAACGGCACCAACAAAGTTGGAAGAGGCTGTTCTTGACTGTTTGTTGTTGAGCTCAGGGTGAGATCACACCTACAGGTCATAAGGAATCTGATCTCTGGCCCTGCCACTTCAGCTCAGTAAGTAAAAAAGATTATTATTTTATTTTTTTTTATGAAGAAACTACTTAATTGGAGCAATACTCCAGACTGTGGATGTCACTGGTTAGTCTAAGAGAGATTAACTGTTGCCCAAAAGATGTCAATACTGCATTCATACACCCAGGTTTTATGCTGTTTCTTGTAGTTGGTTCAAATTAATTTCTCACTTCTAATGAACTACACTGCATTTTTAAAGAGGGCTGAGACTTGCTCTTTCAAGGCTTTTATTGTATTTATGTGAAATTAATGTCCTCATCTGACCAAACCAGCTGAATCATGAAGTCCCCAGAATGTGGAGAAATCTGTCCAAATGTACTTGCCACCAATGCACAATATAGTTCCCCTAACATTTCAGCCATATAGTACCAAAGTCAACTTATAATAACTGAGTAGTAGTAGTTGCGAGATAACGCACTCCAGACTTTTCCAATCAATCTATACTTAAACAGCATTACCACATAATAAATTAACTTTTTTTCTATTGGAATCAGTGCAGACCTGATATTAACTGTGATGGATTACACATCTTAGGCACGTTTTAAGCATCTGCAACTGGTTTTTATGCCATATGGAATCAAATGGAATCCAAAGGCACAGCAAAATACGTACATATTAAATCAGAAACACTACAGCGTAGTTTGCAAAGTGGTTAGTCAACATGAAAAAGATATTTGATCTGACACAAATGGGCTAAAACATGCTGAATCACTGGGATTGTACTCTAAGCTAACATGGCTATTCACACACTGGATGGTCAAACCTGTGAACACTTTGTTACAGTACATACCATCAAACCACTGGGTCTTCTACATGTTTTAAAATCTTTCTCTGTCTTTACTCCAATTTGAAGGACTTTCAGTAGATATAAGGCTGATACTGAATGCACTGTCACTCACGTAAAAGCTGCTATTTTTTGCTCATTAGAATTTCTCATATTTATGACAATAAATCAAAAAGGGTCAGCTTATGAAACATGCTAAGCACTTGTTTACGATTAGTGGCTGAGTAGGATTACTTTCCCAGTGGGATGATAAAAGATTTGGGAGCAGGAGCTAGAAAGCATCCAAGCATTGCAAGTAAGACAGTGGCGACCTCCACAAAGCAGAGGTTGACTTTAGAGAGTTTGTCACTGCAGGTTAGCAAAGCTGCTTCTCAACTTATAATGCCAAAAGCAGCTTAATTATTAGGTCAAAGGAGAAACGTCCAGGAGCTGAGACAGGGAGGGGCCTGCTGGGGTTGTTACAGGGTTCAGCATGTTATTATCTCTGCATTTGTTTGGGGGTGTCATTGCTAATGCACAAAGGTATTATTTCCTTTAAGCATCCTAATACATAACAACATCTCCACCCCACCACGTAGACAGCGACATTACCACGGTGGAATTCTTTACACCTCTTTTTTTACATAATAAGACTACAAAAACTGTTTTAGCACATGTTAATAAGATGTTTTTTACGCCTTTATTTCATTTAGCACTTATATTATTTTTAGATTTTATGTAAATAGTCTAGCATACAGAGATGAGAAAGTTTCTTGGACAGTTTTAAAAACAATGCAACTCTGAACTTGTGTCATAAAGAAAATTGAACATGAACATTTTCAAATTCTCATTTGGGCTTAATTGAAAAACCTAAAGCATTTCATTTGAAATGGGAACGTGCTGGAAAGGAACGTTTGGCTCATGAGCTAATAGAGTGCCTAAAATCCACATGTGAAGTTCTACGGGGAAACTGGTATAGACATGTCACCCCCAATCATTTTCCAAAAATAATTTATCCCTCTCAAGTCAGTTACAATATTACCCTTCTTATAATGGTTGAGGTAGTCTGTCATCACATCCTTTCACACATTAGGTTCAATCACAGTTGGACAAACACAGCTACACAGGGGAGCAGTGGGTTAAACAGGGAGAAAATGTCACTAGGTCATTCAGTCGTCTAACTCTGTATGTTGACTATGGACATGGCGTACTTACCCATTTGTATCCATTATAAATATTTATTTATTTGTTAAATAGAATGGGACGTTCCCAGTTGATTACTCTCACAGACTTGAAATAAAAATTGCATACATTTAGTACCGCCTCTTAACCATGTGCTAAAAAGAAGTGGTGCAGAAACATTTGCTCATTCAAGTGCAACAGAGCTTGTAGATTCAATATCATTATGTAAAAACACACTGGATGATATTCTATTTCCAGTATTTCTACATTGCACTGGAATTCAAACACACAAGATGAGATTCTGCCCGGCAACACGCCTGATGGTTTCCTGCCAACTTGGCCCAGCAATATGTCATAACCAAAATATCAAAGCTGGCAACTTGACCTTTCTAACTGAGCCGTTGGTAGTGATGCATATGTAAATAGAAAACTCTATTTGCAAATGCATCTTAATGTGCAAACAGTAATAATTTCAGGCTCATCTGTGAGGAATCATCCAAAGGCCATCAAACTGAAATGCATATAATAGAGCATTATCCATGATACAGCAATGATTTAATGAGGAGTTGTATCATGTCTAATATAAACAGTTCAAATGTTATCTGACAAGGAATTTCATTGTATTTAATTATTTAATGCTCTATATCCAAATATGCCCGAATAATTGAGGGATGACTATAATACAGTTTTATGTATTATATTGTATTTCAAGTATAAGTCTGTTGTACCTTGGGGACATGAATTAACTCTTCATTTATGGAGTACAGTGAACAGTGTATGCATTTCCATTTGTTCCCATCTTTAAAATATGCACCAGTTCATACTATGCAGCAAACATCTACACTGTCTTCTCTGTGCAATGACAATGTTACGATTGTAGTTATAACTGAATCTTTAATGTCCTCTGTTGCACCCAGTGGCTCCAAAGAAGCCCACCGAAAGTCACACCAATATATGTTTTACTTCTGGAGTCTATATTGTAGCTGACACCCTGTTTTCACGTCACTCAACAGAGAAAGATGTATGTGCAAATATCTGTTCCTCCCATGCAATCTTTGGTAGGAGCTTCAAGCCGCCTTAATATCTCTGCCATCACTCTGTTTTTATTCTGTTTTCAGTCCTCTCTCTTTTTCCTGGCTCCCGTTCTCATCCACCCTCCCTAAGTTTGCCCAATTCCCCCTCGGTTCAGCGGCAGGGCACTGGGTCACGGCACTGGCTTGATTTTCACACTGTTCCCTCTACTGAACGCCACATCAACTTAATCAGGGTTAACAATTGCGGCGGTGCCTTGCTGAGCAGGGCTCCCATCGGCTTAGCGAGGCCTGGCTCTGGTGATACAGATGGGCTAGTAATCTCTGATCTGGGAGCGGAGGGGACGGATGAGGGTGGAGGTACATCGTGGCTGCTCGGGGTGGTGGTCAGAAGACAATTAAAGCAGTGACACAGGAAAAAAAATGGCAGAAGAAATTGAGGAAGCGAGAATAGTGCTACAATGACGAGCCCAAATGAGTTCTTTTCATAGAGTTGGCAAACCGGCCAAATGAAAGAGTGTAATATGTGACAGAAATATCCTTAATCCCTCCTGTGCCACTCCACTTTCACCCGACCACACAGGTCAAGACTTGAAACAGAACTAGTGCGATGGCAAGGGTCAAAAAGACTATTAGAATTACAAATACACAGTAAGCTTATGATGTTTAAAGATCAAAAAGAAAAGGGGGAAGAGCGTTGTTAGAAGAAAACTTCCAGCGCCGAAGATGACTGAAGCGTGACCCATTTGGCAAAACAGAACTCTGTAAAATAGCAGCTGGCTAGCTTGCACTAAACAGGCCAGGGCACCACGGCTATAGGCTACACAAAGTTAATTATTCATTCAGTCAGAAGAAGCATTACACAACAGTGCTTTCCTGACTGAACCGACAAAGTAGAACGAAATTCCTCTGTATGTCACACAGCCTTGGGTGACAGAAATATAGCTAAATGTTTCCAGTGCCATTTCTTACAGCAACGAAACAAAACTAGACTCTCCAGATGACATTTAGACTACAGAAACTAGGTTAAAGTCTAACTTTGGCATGAGATTGCCCCCATCATACCACAACTCAAGTACTCTGCTTCTCCCTTTTTTTTCTCCATAACTTGTCTTGCTTTCGAGATGTCGCACCTCTTCAGAGTGACACATGTATTATTAACAGACGATTCTAGTGCTATCCATGCAGGGACACACACACTGTTTTCACAGGTTTCTGTCAATGCCACCATTTTGATTTGGCTGTGGCTCGAGCAGTTTTTGCAAAAACATTAAGGATCCGTGACACCAGTGGACAAACTAAATATTTCATACGCTTGGTAGCTCAAAAGCTCCAAAGTTCTGGCTTGAGAGCACTTCGATCCATTTATTACCCATCTCAACTAGCTTCATGAAAGTCTTATAATGACCAAGTTGAAGGTATTATTCTTGAACTTCTAAGTTGTCCCTTGAACAGGGGAAAGAGTCTTGTAAAGTGCACGTGAAAAGGCAAGAGAAAGGAGATATGTGAGAAAAGTGTTTGCTGATGCTGCAATGTGGCAGCAGTGTCCACACTCCTATGTGTAAAATATGTATGTCAGACTAAGCTGCAATGTCCCACAAACCCAAGTGTTGCAGTGCATTATCCAAATTCAGCCCTCCAGTCTCCAGTGTAGGGAGGGTCACTCATTTGTGAGGGTCAATCAGTGATCAAGCCCGGGGAATGAGATTGAAAAAATAAAAAAGAATGAAGACCCACTGAACTCCACCTGCCCTCGCTGCCCTTGAGGAAATACAGAGTGTACCAAAGTTCACGTCCATTATCATCGCTGAATTTAGTCGATATTCCTCATAAACATGCGATTCATGGGGAGGGAGGACGAGTTTACTAAACTTTCCCCGACAACAACTCTTACTATGATACACGACGTGTTCTACACTTCTGACCCTGATACGCAGGGTCACTGTTCGGTCAGACTGCTGCTTCAGGCTCTGTGTGTCTGTGTGTGTTTGATGGGCATGAGGTAGGGGGGGGGTCCAAGTTAAGAAAAAAAAAATCCAAAACCCAAAATATCTCTGTTACTGGCCCTGTGTCGTAACATTTCTGAGCTTGTCCCCGCCCAGCATCAAAACGGGTTCAACTAGAGTTCACGTCTGAGGCCATGCCTCCTCGTCTACCACGTCACCAGGCAAACGCCGTGTCATCACGAGTGAGAAAAACCTCAGTTACGCCCTAGTTTCTGCTTCCGTCGATGAGGTCACAGCGACCCCCAGTGGGGCCATGTCCACTTTAACCACTAACACTGAATGTTGTGAACGCAAGGTTTAGAAATGAAAACGTCAGAAAAACGTTAGAAAAACGTCTGGTCTAAATTAATCTGAGAATTAAGAATGCCTGTTGTCTATTTATGTAATTTAATTATTTGTAAATAATAATATATTTTCCTATATATATATATATATATATATATATATTAATTTGTAACAAACCAAATATTTAATTTTTTTTATATATATTGCAGCATGAATTTAACATTTTAAAGCAAAAGCACTTTTCATTTGTGATTTAATAAAACATTTTCACAAGGAAAATTGATATTGACCGTCTCAAGAATTTTTTTAAATGACAATTACATTTTTTCTTATTTTATATATTTAGATTTTATCTAATATTAGATTTAGGATTAGGGTTATATATTTTAGTTAAGCAATATCCATATTAAATTACAAATTAAATGTTGTAATTCAATTTTTATTCTACTCATACAATGTCATGTATGAGTAGAATAAACTTTCAGAAAGGTCCAGGTTTAAGTACTTTGTAAGATATGGCCCCACTGTCCTGGCTATTTCATTCTAAAATTTAAATTTAAAAATGTAAAATGATATTTGAATTTAATAGACATTTTTAGAAATATTTTCCTCAATATAGATCATTAGTATTTTATGAGAAATTTGAAGAAAATAAATATTATGGTAAATTGTGACTGCACATGTAAGCTCTGACCTATGGCGTATTTGATCAAAATAACATTTATGTTTAAAAATACATTCAATGTTAAAAATATATCATACATATATACATTAAAACATATATACCTTTATACAAAAGGCAACATTACCTTTTAAAAATCACTTTTTAAAAAAGTTTTACATCCTAAATTCAGTTCTAAAATTATTTATATATATTATGTTAATGATACAATTCTGTTTTATATGTACTTTGCCAAACAAAAGCCTAACAAAAAAAAATGTATTTAAATTCATAAGCCCATGACAGCATATGTATCCTCCACATATAGCACTTTAATGCTGTTAACAGTTTGCAACATTGGTTAAATTAAATGTGATATGCTCTAAATGCCTCTAAATCCACTCTGTTTGTTTCTAACACACACACACACACACACACACACACAGTTTCCTCAGAGAATAATGAAACTCAAGCGAATGAAATGTAGTGGAAGTTTATCTTTTCTGAATAGAGACGAGGAATACAAAAAGTTACATGTTAGGTGCCCACTAAAGATGTAATAAATAAATACATTATAAATAAGAATGAAATAGTCTCATACTTAATGACTTTGTTTTGTGAATATAAAACCTGAACAAATTATCAAGTGGTACAAAAACATAAACTAAAGCCTTAGGAAGAAAACTGCTGTTTGACTGATAGTTGTGTTTTCTGTAATGCCACCTAAAACAAGCACAACAAAGATCCCAATTAAGCTATTTTTCACCTATATGTGCACTTGACCTTATGGAGTTATGACTGACTTCACACACCAAACGTTAGGATCTGCAGTAATATCAAGGATAAACTTACAAAGATTTAGAGTGCCCACCAGTGTGGAAAATATGTACTACATCGAACAATTTAAAATTTGTACTGTTCTGCTCTTCTTTTCTTTCTTTTTTTTTTTAAAAGCAGGACACTTTTTTTCAAATCCTTCGCTAGCCTTTACACCAGGAAGATTCACAGGTTTTTTAATTAATTCCAGTATCTCATTAAAACAATAGATTATACTAAGCCAAAATGTGACCATTTTCATACCAAAAATGCCCATGAAACAGCATTTTCATCACCATGTGATGACAAACACATTTTAAAACCCTCAGTAATTCAATTATTTTGTTTTAGTGTTAGTAGCTCTTTTATACAGAGACCCAGCACATTGCTTCAATTGTAGGGGCCACCTGAAAAGTATTTACTCACAAAGCACATAATTCAACATTTGAAAAAATTAATACAACTTGCAAAGAAAATAAAATGTACAAATATTCCGCTGTTTTCAAGGAGAAACTTCCTTTAAATCAGACAATGGTGAAATGGATGTGAATTAAGAAGTGTATTGAAATGATATTTAATCAAGGTCAAAATCACTCTGATGTATCAGCAAAACAAAACGTTGATATAAACTTTAGAGGACAATAAACCCTGATTTTCTCTTTGCCAGAAAAACAGATAAAAAAATGCTTTTCGTTGCACTTTTTCAGAAGATGAGGTATTAAGTATGGCTGAACAGTTAATGTATTCTCCTGCAAAACAATGAAAAATCCACAACCATTTGGCGTGTTCATTAATTGAACAATAAGTGTTATATTGCACGTACTGAAACACAGAATGTGTGGTGCACCTAGTGTAGCTTGCACTCAGCGCAGAACACAAAAGGACGTAAAGTTTGCACATTCGGTGTCGACAGGATTCTATATTTCCATGGGAAATATACATGTACACCACATTTGTACTTTGATGTTCAATCTCTGCACACAATGCTGAAAAGTCCAAGCTTTAGGTAAGCACTCATGAAGACGTGAAGTGTGTGCTGTCGGTTGTGTGTTATCGCTCTGCATGCTGGTCCCAATGCAGCAAACGAATCTGTGGAGGGACTGTCAGAAGCAGGACAGGGAATCTCCCACTGTGCACTTGCAGAAGGGGGAAAAAATATAGCATGAGACGCAGTGAGGTGGAAGACTAGGCTGCTATTTACAGTCTGGAGTCATCTGACCATGCAAACCAATAACTAATTAATAATACTTTTTGCATGGGAATATATCAAATCAAAATCCCAGAGACCATTTTGATTGTTACTTGCTCATATTAAATATTCATGCATGAACAAAAATGGTCTTGCATTAACACCTTACATGTCTTATTTCAACTCACTCTGGATAAAAG
The DNA here is from genome assembly GCA_036024295.1 of Nannoperca obscura. Lineage (NCBI taxonomy): Eukaryota > Metazoa > Chordata > Actinopteri > Centrarchiformes > Percichthyidae > Nannoperca > Nannoperca obscura. The sequence goes on from JAVQJL010056412.1 coordinate 10,337, forward strand.
CATCTGCTAAATAAATGGGATATAATGTCTCCCTTTACTAACTGTGTGATATTTGTAAAAAGCTACCTTCCATATCCACTTTTATCGCATTGACCATCTGCTGGACTAGCCACTGTTGTCCGAGTCGTCCACTTGCTCCTCTGCTGCAGGAGCAACCAGCCGCTTGTACGAGAAAGCCAGCATCATCTGTTTCAGACAATATTCGAATAGCATTAATACAAAAAAAGACAAAAAGCAGAAGAAAAGTGAATCCTGAAAACTGACCAAAATTTCAAGGCATGAGGCTGTTAATGCTGAAAGCCTGCTTCGGAGCTATCAGCGATGTACCTTGGCCTTTACAATGAAAATAATGAAAGAACAAAAAGACAGGGATGTGAAGGGAGCCTCCTTGTAGACCTAATTAGGAAGAAATGAGTGAAAGGTGGACTTCATTTCACCTGTTTAGAAGTGCACACACTCTCCTTCTCACCTAGGAACACACTCAGGTTCTGTTTTCTTCTTTCTCAATGATAGTGGAAACATTCGGTTGTTGGGCTGTGGTTTGCCCACGCTTCATTACATGCGTTACAAGCATTTTGTTATGCTTGTTTGTTCCCCAATGCAGGAGGAGCTGCTGGCTATAAAATGTCGACATGTATCTGCTAAACCTAACTTTAAAACCTTTTCTGTGGTTTGTTTGTTTTTTATTTGTTCTAATTAGATTCACACTGCTAAAAAAAAAAAACTACAACTCCAATTGCAATTTTTGTTGATACACAAACAAGACCCACATTTACACAAATTACGGAGCCTGATTTAACCACTGCAAGTGCGGCGTCTTGTGCATATGGACAATGAGGGTAAATCAAAGAGTAATTTCTATTTGTTTTCATACAATTACATGGAAATTATTGAGTGAGAAGAGGATGTGGTGATGAATCATTATTTCCTCATATTAGTCATACCTCATAAATGTGATAAATAAAAAATTCCTTTGTACACTGAATTTACATTTGTGGAGATACTGAAAATGACCATATGAGTAACTCTAAACAAAGACATTTGTAAAAGAAAAGAAAAAACATAATTATGTTACATATATTTTTAGATTTCATTCTTGTTGATCATTTCATTTAAGTAGTTATTAGGGGTGTTTTTGTTTGAGTTTTTTCATTTGACAAAAATGGTAAATGGTAAAATATACTTTAAAATTAGATGAGTTTTCTGGTTTAGATGAGGACATATTTGATCCAAGAATTTCATGACATCTTTTGATTCTACGGACAACATGTATTAAAATTTGATACCTAGCTCTAGTGGTTAATAATGTCCCACTAAATTAGATTTGGTTTAAATTGTGCACAACAATAATGCCACAACTGCCAAATCTGGAGGAGAAATAGTCTGTTTTAGCACAAATGACAATTCCCCAAAACAGTTACAGCCATAATTCCATCACAACAGGTTTTTAATCACAAACAAGAGTCCATCTCCTTCACTCAACTGCAGACATGATAACTTGGACATATACACATTCTGTCTTTTCGCTATTTTGTCTTTCAATCTCATTTCCTTTTCGCATACCGTTAGCAGTGCAAGCAGTGCCAGCATCACTCCCATCATGATATACATGTTCTCGGTAAGGCCACCAGCCCACAGAGGGCCCAGGATGGTAGCAAGACCTCCCACTGAGCGACGCACTCCCTGACTGAAACCTGCAATACAAGCAAGACTCAGAGCCGTGGGAACTCAACACAAAGACCACAGGGCGTGAGGCAGGATATAAGACAAAGTTACATAATAAATATGTGCAGTTCATGTCAGGAATACTGGACTCACACAACCTAAATGAACTACAGGAGAAAAGCAAAAAGTTCAAACACCATTCAGCATGCAACATTTTCTCTTTTCCACTAGAAAGTGCTGTTTCTCACCTTGTGTTTTCTCAGCCGTAACTTTGGAAAAGAGGGAAACCTGAGCCACGGCTACAAATGGCAAACCCAAAACCTGTAGAAACACCCCAATGATGAACTCGGTCAGCTGCCATGGGAAACCACCTGCAGAAAACACAAAAGGGCAACAGAAAACACCAATAAACTGAGTGAATAAGCGTGATGCAGTAATGTTCTAAAGGTAATTTAAAAGATTTAATCGTGAAGATGCCTATATGCTGTAGCTTGCTTGTCATAGTTTTAAGTGAGGTATTTCTTCAGTGCAGTCTGACCTAGTGGCTTAGCCAGGAAGATGAGGCACCAGATGCCAGAGATGTTGCAGATGATCAGACCGATGGCCAGGACCACCCGCTCAGCAACACGTCGGCTTAGCCAGCGCACAAACAGGAAGCCAGCGATCACCTCCACACCGCAGAGGCAGTACATCACGCTGTTCTCCAGCTCCCCGTAGCCGAAGTACTTCTGGGTTAGCGGGGTCACCATGGTCTGAGGAGGGAATGGATGAACACATTGGCACAGTGCATAAATGCCCATATCAGTCTTAAAGTCAACATTCTTCTTTGGCACTCTTGTGGTATGCTATACTTCCTATCCCAGTGTGGTATTACTTCTTTCCATATCATTTAGAAACAGGAACTAATAGCAGATTACTTCACTAATTTCAGGAAAGTGATTCCTAAATAAAGAACATGGCATTTTATTCAGTCATTTGATGTCAAGTGTATGTGTATGCACGCGTTTCTGTCTGTGTGTCTTTACTGCACCTCCAGCGCAGTCTGATTGAAGAGGGTGATGAATTGAGCAGCCAGCAGCACAACCACCTCTTCTCTCAGGAACTCTACAGAGACAAAACAGAGGGAGTCAGAGACGTACAGACTTCAGACTTCGGTGTGCTCGTCGCTGCAGAGAGTCATTGCTTTCTCCCTCTTTAAACGTTCTTTGTAATCCCTGACAATCTCTGGCTTCTTGGGTGTGTTTTTAGAAGAAGTGGAAGAGGAAGTTATCTAGGGTTGGGGGCACAGATCAACTAGCCCATTATCAACAAGGACAGCTTTGCAGTTTTGCAGAGGCTGCTGCAAAAAGCATGCAACTGGGTAAAGGAGAAAGACAAATGAAACATTGCAATGGTATATCCAATATTGTTTATTAACTGCATCTGCACGTTACAGAAAGGCCCAGTTTTAAAGGTGAAATAAGAGGGTGACAAGACAACAAGAAATTAATATCTAAACAAAATCATGTCCAGTAGTGATGAGTAAATCAGACATGATGCGAATGATCAGTTATTAAAGGTTGATTTTACTATCAACCTTTAATAACTGTATGTCAAAAATGTCAATTATTTTTAAGACCTTACATTTAGAGAATGTGTTTTAAAGCTATTTCCAGACTTTTTCTGGACCCCAGAAACCCACCTTGAGATATGCTGAAATTCTTGAAGGGGCTGGAGGACTCGTAGGACTCCAGTGGCACGGGAGACAGAGGCGGAGAGATATGATTCAGCGTGGCATTTGAAGCAGCATTGGCGTGGTATTTGGGCGGGTTAGATGACACCACTGAGCCGTAGGACCCCACCAGCTCCTGGGACACCATTAGCGGCTTTTCCTCGTCGTCTTCCTCTTCCACAAGCCCTTGCTCGTTCTCGTCCCCCCTGCTGTGGCTTGTGGAACTCTCCTTGGTCTTCTCCCTCTCTAAAGGTGGCAGGTCCCAGTACATGAAGATTACTGACAGTTGAAGAAGAATCCACATCAGGCACATGAACAACTGCAGAAGGTGAAAGACGAGTGTTACAGCTTTGATTTGGTGGGGAAGGGGAAGCATCGCAAAGTTGACACATGACCATATTTTGTTCCTTACCCCTGGTGCAGTGTATTTATTGACTACAAAAGGACCCAGTTGGAAATCACACAGCCTCAGGAAGATATTAAATGCTGGACCTGTGTCAAACGCACAATTAAAACACACCTTGGTGAATCATTCTACACAATCTTTGTAAAGGAGCTAATGAATGTCAAGAGCAACTTCAATCATGCAGGCCATTTGTTATATGTTATTCAACATTTGTGTGCGAACATTCACTGTGTGAAATGTTTCAGAAGGCTATATGGCCAGTAATCTCGACCCACTCAAATGTATAACAATTCATAATAATAAAACTCAAATGATCAGCACACAGCCTTTAGAATTTGGAACACTGACCAATCAGAAGGCCAGCTTGTCGACATGCCATGACAGCAGCAAATACAGTGGCCCGGTCCTCCGGGGCAGTGCTTCTGGTCAGGAAGCCAAAGATAGATGATCCAGCACCCGTGCCAAGGCCTGAGGAGAATACATAATTCATGAAATGTGAATTACAGCGCTGAAACATTGAGGCTGATGTTCTACTGGCCTGCCACCTGCCAAATGGATAATACATCACAGTGTGCAGACTCACCTGCCACCAGTCTGCTTGACAGTAAGAGCCACTTGGAGAAGCCCATAAAGTACATGAAATTACCTGGAGAGTAAAAAGGTATAGCAAAATAAAGTGAGCCATATACATTAAGACTCAAATAGGATAACATATTATCGAGGTTCAAGTGGTTAAACTCATGAGAAATACTGTTTCAAGGCAGTAGTGGTGGAAAAAGAAAATAAGGGTGGACTCACCAATTATCTCAAACAGATTGGCAAATAGGATGATCTTCTTGGTGGCACCCGTTCTGTCAGACCAGTGGCCAAACAGAGGCCCTGACAGGAGGCCACTCAAGCTGAATGCCGACAGGGCCAAACCCAGAAAGTAAGGTGCTGCATCTAAAGTCTGCAAGTAGCTCCATATTGTGGGCAATATTACAGCTGTGGAGACAGAAACAAGTGTCATTATCTGACTCTTGACGTAAGCTTTATTTTGATCTAAGTGTCTGATTTGAAAACAGCCGAATGTCTACACAACACCCTTGATGTTAACCACTGTCTTTAAAATCTGCTGGACCTACACCGTTTAACTCAGCGAGTCACCTGCGGCATTGAGCCCCACGTGGAGCCAACCGACTGTACTGTGGCTCCGTTGGGCTGCCTGTGCTCTGTAAGCATAATCACCTAGGCTGCATCGCCCATAGCGTCTCACCAATGTTGACTGCAACCCTTTGACTCCCCTGAGCCCTACAGTGATATTTATTAGTGGCGGAGTTAAGGCGGTACAGTTTCACTCGTAAACATTGTCACTGTAATTGTACATATTTATGCTGATCCAACACAATCCAAATTCAATTCTTGGGTCAGAAGACACATGATATAAAGCATGCTCTCAGGAAATTCCAGAGAGGAAGTTATTGCTAAAAACATTCTTGTCATCTTGAGAGAATGTCGTAGTTTCATCGCCCTAACAGAGACATCTCTATGTGGAAGGGATGTTATAAAATTCAATCTAGTTTCCTTGTCACAGCTTTTAGGACATTACACTAACAGCGAATGACCATGGGTCCATGTGTGATCATCCATATAATGATGTGAAGAAAATTACAGAAACACGTTTCAATATAAAGACTTTTATAAAAAGGTATTGTTTGAAATTCTGGCTCAGGTGGCATCTCTGCATAACGGCCTTGACAACATTCCAGCCGCACCCAGGTTTCACATCAACATTAACTATTCTGCAGCTTGGTTCACATCATTCATATTGTATTTTGGAGTTTTATCAACCTGAGAGAGTTTCTATTCTACAATTGTATACAAAGTCCACAGGGTGTCTTTTTAAGGGAGAATCTAGTATTTATTCAACTTGTCAGTCAACAAATAACTAACTGAATGACACTGCAAGTGTGGAAGTGGCTTTGAAAGAGAATTTATTGAGGAGTGGAGCTGCACTGGCTGGTGTTTGACTCACTCATCTCCTTAGTATAGCCTATGTACTATCCTGAATACATTTGCAAAAAGGTTCATATATTGGTTGTGTACATCATCTCAGAAGGAATGCAAAATGTCAAGTCCAACACAAACTAGTCCCCAAAGCTCATGGGTGTGGAAGTGAATAGTAAACAGATCAGTAACCACCACCATTAATACGAATGTTATGATTAACTTTATCTACAACAATAGCTTGACATACATGTAATGAAATAGGTTTATGTTGTTCACAGAAAATCACAGAAATGAAATCATTGAAGTATATATGGAGAAATTATCCATGTATCATTTACTGATGATTTTTACACAGATGATCATTTTCGGCGTGGCAACACAAAATGTCAAAGCCACAATAATAACCCACAACATATCTCACCATATTCCACACCGCTCAGAAGAAATATAAGCCCGATGGTGAAGAATGTCAGCTTCTTTTTCCGTCGATAATCCATCCTGTTTGGCCAATATAATTTTCTTTCTATACTTTGACTTGTCGCCTTCATTATTCTTCAACGTACATGATCACTTTAGTCTCTCCATGAAACACCGCAGTTGGCATAATCCGGAGTTCAGTGCTTCCAATTAGATGCTTAACATATTACAAAACCCTCCTGCAGAGAGTTTGGAAAATGGTTAAAATAGGAATACATGTTGTTCTACATAGCTCTACAGTGTCTCCAGTTTAAAACCTTGAAGCGCAGTAAACTCCTCGGGAAGGTAATGCATGAGAAACCAGTCCTGGCCCGCAAACATTGCACAAGCGAACGTCCCCGGGATGCTCTTGCGCAGTTTAACCCAGCCTACATCACTTCCGGCGGACTAAAGCACACATTGAATGAACTGGCGCACACGTGTCAGATTCATTTGTGCGTTCAGAAGCATTTGACCGTTTAATGATAATTTTGACAAAACGAGGCACTGTTAATTCATCATTTTAAGCAGGTTTCATTCGATTCCCACAGTAAAATGAAAACGAAGCATTGCAAGAAAAATTCTGAAATGTAAAAAAATAAAAATAAAATTCAGAAAATGCTCAGCTGTGTTGTAAAGTAAACCCAAGCTGTGGTAATCACATAAAGACACAATAATCGTAATATCTTAGTGCTATGTCACCTGGTGAGCATGTGAACAATTACCCAACAATATCTAGTGTTTATGGTATATCACAGGCCCAAACATGACTTAGTCTGGATCCCATGATTGTGAAAATGCTGTTTTGTAAGAGTATTCTGATGCAATGCATGAAATATTTAAAAAAACACGATTACACCATTCAAATCCAAAATGTAGTTATTATAGGAATATATATATATATATATATATATATATACACTACCGTTCAAAAGTTTGGGGTCACATTGAAATGTCCTTATTTTTGAAGGAAAAGCACTGTACTTTTCAATGAAGATGACTTTAAAC
>JAVQJL010056423.1:0-12934 GCA_036024295.1 Nannoperca obscura
GCAGCTGGGATAAATAAAACAAGCTGTACAGGTAGCGTAGGTGGATGTTCTTCTCTTTGTAAAGAACCAACCGAGTTGTTTTCACTATTTATGCTAAGCTAGGCTAATTGGCTGCTTGCCCCAGCTATACCTAAATATTGCACACTGTATACACTATATATTACTGCACAGACAGGTATTGATCCTCTCAGCAAGAAAGTGGATAAAGGTATTTCCCAAAATATCAAAGTACTCCTTTGAAAATTCTGTCCACGCTCGGTCTGGAGTTTTGTCAACCAACATCAACATAATCCAAAGCTGCAAATGGAATGATTTTATGCAAAATACACTTCAAGAGCAAAGAACAGAGGTGATCTGGGAGGTAGTTGGACGTACCACTGAAAATAGCATTCAGAGTAAGAGTTAGTGTTGTCTGTATTCAGTGTGAGCAAACACAGAGAAAAAGAAATCATGTTCAGCCAAATAAATGCACAGGGCAAAAAAATAAAGGGGGAGGGGCGGGTTGGGGGGGTAACAACCAGTCAGGGGGGGCATGTGTTTGAAAGAAATCAGAACACTGACACAGATCAACTTAAAAATATGGTTTTACAACACTGCACTGGAAAATGGGAGTTGTATGGTTGAACAAAACTGTCCACTAGGATGGTCTACTGTGTATTACTGGAATGGTGGAATATCATGAATCATTAATTCAAGCAGATCAGTGACCGGAGGAGATATTTAAATTAGGGATATGGATTGGGATTTTTTATTTCAAGCTTTAACAGTGAAAACAACACCAGTGAAGCTAGAAAAGCATCAAGGTCAGCAGTGCTTGGCTCCTTCTCTGTGTGCCTACAGACCTACCTGATAAACTGGATCGTCCACTTCGTCCTCCAGAATGGTCTGTGAAGTGGTGGGACACAAGGCAGATAACACATTTCATTTTTCATCAGTAAGGGAGTGCAGCCGAATTTAGAGTGTCATTAGAAATAAATGGAGGAAGGACAGAAAACATCACAGTCTGTCTTTTCCTGCAGGCAAGCATAATTACAGACTGACAGTGTGTTGCGTTTTAATGAAACACATGCATACATTTACTGTCACACAAACCTAAACCCAGTAAAAGAAAACACATTTAAACCTGTTGCATTTCCATTACATTTAGATATGCAACATAGAAACCAACTGTCTTGCGATGTACTTCAGAGGAAGCTTGAAAGTGTTAAGATCTCTATTGTGTGAATGAATGGCTGGTTGAGTTATAATGTGTGATCGCGCCTCCCATTGGGAAATTCAACTGAGAAACAAAGTAGAAGTGTGCTCTGAGTGTCCTACCTGGTAGACTGCCTGCTCACACTGTTTATCCTTCTGGGCCTTCTTTTCCATCTCCTCCCGCTGTTTAATGTCGTAGATGAGCGTGAAGAGGTCGCGCAGGTCAATGATAAGAGGCTCCGCCTGGATGAGAGAGGTGGGGAAAGAAGGAAGAGGAAAAAGGGGATGTGGAACAATAGAGGGATAGGGAAGCAGGAAAGGTAGGAAAATGGAAAAAGAAAAAAAAGAAGATGCAGCGAAAAAAGGGGAGGAGCATAGCAATGAGATTCAGGTCAGTGAAGAGCAGTGGAAAATGAAGATGAACGTTCAAGCAGGCAGAAATAGAGGTGGAAAAATGACCAATCCAGAAGATGCAGGAGAAGACGAGCAGTGCAGGAAGATTATTTACAATTTTGGAAAAAGATCTTAAAATCCAGAAAAAACATTAGAAAACAAAAAGTTAACCCTTCAACAGAGTTCTGTGGGAACTAAGACTACAATTTAATGAATATGTTTTTGTTTTGGGCATTGACCTTTATGTAGTTTATGTATTTCTTTTTTATTTATGTATTTATTAATATATTCTTCTGTTATTTTAGTCAGCCCACTCACATAGAATAGATTATGTCAATGTGTGGATGTTTGACGCCTGGCTCTGACCTTGATGATAATAATTCATGCTCAATCAAAAGACAATTCATTTTCACGTTACTGAACTGACCTACAGTACACATCACAGCTATCTGCTTTTTCTCGTTTTCCTGGCTAGTTAAACCAGTTTATGTATTCCACAATTCTCCACTGAGCTAGTAATTCAACAAAAGAGCACATAAATGAGGATTTGACTCCCTATAGAAGTGTTCTTGACAGTGCCAGGAAGGCTTTTTATAGCCACACCGCTTGAATATGTAATTGTTAGGCCTGTGCATTACATGGACCTGGTCTCACGTATGTAAAAACACTATTTAACACAACTTTAAAAGGAAAATGTTAAAATCTTGTGCCAATTTAATGGTCAGCATTTACAAATTGAAAAAGACCTGCTTCTTGACTATCAATTTTCTTAGTTAGTCTTAAACCTTGACTTGGACTCGCCTAAAATAACTTAAAAACTGTTCTAGCAGAGTGGAAAATCACTTACCGACTGTGCGGTCTTGATGGCCACAAACCTGTGGTGGCCCTCCTTCCCGCAGACATAGCCAAAAGCCCGATGGTCCCTGGTGTCCTTGGCGATGTAGCTAATCTCGTGGACTGAGTGGTGATGCAAGAGCACCTACATGGAAGAGATGTGAAGTGTTAATCACAATCTACTATTTGTCTTGCTCAAAAAATCTAGTTTCATTTAAAAGTCTGCCCTTTTAAAATACTGCAGTTACAAGTACTGTACACTGTGTTGGCAGGAAAAGTAGGTCAAAGCTACTTTAAACATCTTTGCATATTGTTGAGCCAAATTCAACCAACCAACACAGAGTGAGCCTAAAAGTCTCTGACAGAGGGAGGAGGGATTCAAGGCTGTTCAAATCTCTATTGCACAGTACTTTATAAATACTGTTGCTATAGAACTTGTAATCCAGTTTTGTGCTGTTGCATCAGATTGGGAGGTAGAAATCTCTGTGTCCTTTTTCCTTTATCAATGCCCAGCTTTGATATCAGCAGGATTTAAGATGAATTTGGTGACTGGAACAAAAATAGACACCCCCAAAAAGCTCATGAACCCATATATACGGCACACACTGGGAGTAATTCAGCTGTCATTCAGGCACACCAACATGCTGCTCCGCTATTAACAGAGATAAGCTCAGGCACTGGGGAGGAGCTTTCATTGGAATATTAGCCGATATTCAGCGGGGAGCGTTGCTAGTAACGCCTCAGATTAATGTAAAATACAAAACTAATATGACTAGTGTACTCGATTCAGCAGAGAATCATGTCAGCTTTACATTAAGCATTTCCATCTAAATGCCTGCTGACGCTGCCTGCGCTGGAGTGATCCCCATTTCCACCATAATAACTCAAGAGGGATATTAAGAGTTGAGTGTTATTTACTGCCAGTAATCAGTAAATAAAATGAAGAGCATTAGGGGGCATGATTTCAAAACAACAAATGAGCTTGTCAAAAGCTGGTGAGCTGGTTGGTGGTGGGGGGAGGCTTAATGTTCTTGTTCAATGCAGTACAATGAAAGACATGCCACTGCCACCAACAGTCAAATTTTTAAAAGATATTATCAAAGATGGGTGTATTTTGGGGGGGGGGGGGGGGGGGGATAGATTTTTGGGGGGGGGGGGGGGGTCGGCAGCCACAGGACAAACGCTGTTGCATAATTATCAGTTTAGCTCTAACGACAGCTGAGGTGGAGCCGTGGTGTAATTAGCATTAGCGGCAATGATCATTAAGGGGTGGAACTGAGTGCTAATTATGGGTTAGCGCTGATGAGCAGAGTGGGCCTATCTAGCCAATACTACGCCCCAGGACGGGGGAGAGCCGAGCCCCTCGATCATCCTGTAATGGAACAGCAGGCCTCGGAGTCCGCCAGGGGGATGAAAGCCAGGATGGAGGCGGAAACAGCCCGTCTCATAACATCACCATAACATTGCTCACTGCGCTATCATTAGCAGGCAGACAGGGCCTGAGTGATCTTAAGTGGGTCCTGCAGCATACCCCTAATCTTACTAGGGTATGTGCTAAACCAGTTTACTCAGGGTCAAATATCAAGAGCAAGACCTGTATTTTAATGCTGTCAAGTTCAATTTTTATGAGCTAAAGGGCAAACTATCCTGTGGAAAGCATATATTGCTTATTTTTGATGATATTTGAAGAAGAATTTGGATTTTTTGCAGCATAACCTTGTGAATCATCTTCCTTCTGTGCAGGTATTGCAGTTGTGCTAATATGTCAACCGTGCCAGACAGGCTTACAAGATGGCTGCCCTGGCAGCCGTTGTGAACTGAACCGTGCGAGCGTCTGCCCTCTGGATGTCCTATACTGTAGGTTCACAGTGCAGCAGCAGCTGGCAGAGGCCTCACTGTGCAGCTCTGCCACGGGCCCACTCGCTGACATGCTACTCACCCCTGATCTTTCACAGTAAATCTTGATCCCGCCGAAAGAGATCGTCAAGAAGACTCTCTGCTTGTGCTCCCCTTTGGAACGTGCAGAGGAAGCCATTCCCTGCAGTAGATTAAAGAAAAAGACATGAGGAGATGAAAGAATGTGAGCTCAGCATGAAAGACGGTGAGCCTTCTTCTCTTCCGAGTCAGGTGAATGTGACAGTGGGAGATGCAGGGATAGATTGGGGGGCCAGGGAGGGGGTGGGGGATTGGGAGGTAGGGTGACAAGAGTTACATAAGGTGGGATAGGACAGAATGTTCTTTCATGTGCCTTTTCTTGAAGCTTCACTCTCAGAGGAATTCACACGTCGTCTTGTGCAGCGTGTCTTATTATTATTGCGGCCTTCTTTCCCTTTTCTTAAAGTAGGTCTACTGCACTTCAACGTGTCATACACAAGCGCTAGCTAACAACAATAAGGTGAGATTTGCTGACAGAATGAATCACGCTGCTGACCGACCAAGCTCGCTCTGACAACTTCACATAGTGCTGACTGAACAACCAACCCAGCCTTTGAAGTACGTTTTTCCCATGGATCTCAGCAGCTCCTTTTTCCTCGTATTCTCAACCCTAATAAAGAAAACAATTAGCATTTCCTCCATGTCCCATTTGACGCGACCGGTGTGCTTGACATGTCTTTCATAGAACAAAGCCTGTGAGAGAAGAGAAGAGAGAAGAAGGGAAAAGAGAAGAGGAGATAAGAGGAGAAGAAAGGCCTGCCTGCTGTGCCGAATATGTCTGACAAAACTGCAGGCCCAGTAACATTGATGAGTGGTCGACCTCTTCTGTAGATCAGCTATGCCCACTCAGATTGTTTCTTTTAAAGCTGTTTCTTTTTAAACTAATATTTAAAACCCAAGCTGTTACAGGTTGCATTAATCACCATCAAGCTCTGCTTCTGCAGAGAGATGTTAAAGATGCCCCCAACTCAAACATATGTTCTTCTTGTTTCTTAAGTTGAATGTTTGAGCTTCACAATGCAGAATAATGTCTGTGCTGTCTGATCTGCCAAAAGTGGAAAGATTTCCTTTTTTCAAGGGCAGATATCACAAATAGTTTGGAAGCCTATCCTGGTCCAATTTTCAACTTGTGTGATTAGGACATCTGAAGCTGCCAGCTCACACACACTGAGAATGGACTTGAAGAAGGCGACATCTTGTGTTCAGCAAGAAAACTTTAGAAATATACTAAACTATCATTTTCATAGATAATCCAATTTTTAATCAGCTAATGGTAATTTAAAAAAAAAATTTGGTTGAAAAATAATATCAGACACGACTATTTGTATATTTCTTTTAATATAAGTAAATTTCTGGAATGGATCTTTAAAGAAAAAATATCCATTCTGCATAAATATATATATTTATACGAGATAAAGGAGGAGTTGAAGGGATAAAAGGAGTATAAAAAAGGAAAGGCTAAAGAGAGAAGGATAAAGAGCAGAACAAGCAACAGGGATAAGGAAGAGATGAAGTAAGTGAGAAAGAGGCGGGTGGGCTGGACAGTCGATGGATGTTGTCAATCAGACATCGGCTTCTCCATTTGGTGGATTAGTCCTCAAGGCAGTGAGAGGCAGCTCAATAGAGACCCCGTCCCCTCCTCTATCCCCTGTCCAGATAATAGCAGGTCTGTATCGAATGGTCCATTGACCGTAACTGGCTGGTGGATGGTGACTACCGGAGTCATATGGAGGGCACGGCTGAAATGTCAGATCGAGGCAGGGAAAACATTGTTTTATTGGACATATCACTTGAAATGGATTTGGGTGATGAGAGGCTTTGCCTACTGGCTATACTGCTCTTCTCAAGGGGCTTCCCACACATTTAAGCTCCAGCAAAGTCTGTGAGAAGATACTTGACATGCCTATACCTCTCCCTTTTGGAGAAGGATTTATCCCATAGCCACCTACTGCAAAGACGCTTATGCACTACGTTTTTTCCCCCCAACAAAGACAGTGATAAGTATTTCTTGCCTTTTACTTTGGAGCCAGTAAACACAGCTGGCATTTAAGAGGATAGAGCATAAACTTTTGAGAAGCAGAAGCATGCTATTTCTGAGTAATATGTCATTTATATTGATAACCGACCGTTTGCTAAACCCCTCCCCTGAACAGCAATAGTGCAGTCATAAGTTAGCAACAGTAACTAGACATTTCCCTACATGTTGAAGTGTTGGTGAATAGCGATACTTTGGTTAATGGTAAAACAATTTTTCATCCCAACAACAGCAAAGGTGTAAGGACTTGCGTAAACAGTGTCTTTATCTGCTCTAATATGTCTGCCTACAGCTTAACCCAACTCAGCATTACTTCTAAAGCTAGAGCCATTTCTATGGCTATTTCTGTGAGCTTACAGGTGGTGTTAAAAAAAAGGCTGGTTCACGACTAGCACATCTGATGTTTAGCATTTTCCCACTGGTCCTGGATGCTACTAGGCCTATATCAGCGTAGGCTAACGTTAGCGGCTCTGTCATGCTCTACTGAATTTGTGAAGTTTACACTCCAGCAACCCTAGCCAGAAAATGCAAACAATCAAGAATAACTCTTGCACATCCAAGTATATAAGGTAAGCCGCCAATCAGGGATAGAATGAAATAATAGTCTGATATACATTTTCCCTGATCATTATTTATAATATTAGGATTAACTAGCTCTACGCTGCAATCAGTCATCATTTCAGCCGTCAAAACTGACGGTTGCAGCTAGAAATGATAGGCCTGCTTTTGTCTATCTTTGTCTAATATCAAAGACCCATTGTTTTGAAAATTATGGTGACTTTCAAGTGGTAAAACTACCCCTTTTATCATTGTAAACCGCACGTGTGAAAACAGAAAGCTTGACAGGCGTAGCAACACTAAGAGGAGCAGGGCTTAGAGAGAACAGTGAATTTACAGTACCTTTTTGTAAACATACTTCAAAATAAATTCAAGAGTACTCATTTTCACATTCCCTAGTATTTAGATTGTTTTATTCCCACTTACTGTAGGGCTGAATTTGACCTAATTTACTTACATTCTGTGAAGAATACTGGCTAAAATATTATCTGGGTCACATTATAACAGTTTGCATATGTGCTACAAGTACATGGACTTGGTTGTAAAAATAGAAGGCTGTGACTGACATGAGAAGACATACAAGAGGCAGACAAATTAGGCAGGTAAGTGTTCTTGCAGTCACACGCTAAAAAGTGAAACTTTGCTACTTAAGTGACATACTGCTTTAAGCTTCTCAGAATAGGAACCCACTTTGCCTCCAGGGTCAAAATAGCTTAATGAATAAATGCAGAGATGTTTGCTAAAAATGCTAAAAATACAGCAGCATATTAGGGGGAAAATAAAGTACAAAGCTGCTACCATTTTGCACAAGATCTAAAAACCAACCTTACAGTAGCTTCTTCTACATGACAAAGAGCTACGGAGTAATACAGCTGGACTTTTATTTGTTCCGTCTGGTCAGTTCTTTAGAGAACTTCAGTGAGTCATATAGAGGACAAGACAGCTCCCATGACTCATTCAACAGACAATACAGACATGCCCCAGCATGCCTTTTCCAAATCTGACTGTGATGAGTGAAGAGGCTCAATGATGTTGCCCCCTCCACACACACACACACACACACACACTTCATACTGTACACACACATACACACACAGAAATCTGCACCTTCAGCTTCATCATGGAGTCCTGGCACAGCTTATCCCCACGCGCCGCTGTCACCTCATCAATCCCGATCAGCTTGGCCTTGTAGCGCACGCCATCTCCACGGAAACGCTTAATAAGCCCCGCCTCGGTGCGGTCCTGACCTGCGGCGCGAGAAAAAGAGAAAAAAAAGAGAGGGGAACAGAAATAAGGAGGAGGAAAGAAAAGCGAGTGATTACAGGAAACAAGGATGTGAGTTCAACTGAATCCTACACCTTTAGCATTATGACCTGCTTGTGTGTGTGTGTGTGTGTGTGTGTGTGTGCGTGCAAGTTGTCTGCTCCGTTATAAATATTTATGGAATAGGAAATTCAGAATGAATAGCAAATTAGCAGCAGCAAGCAAAGATTGAACGAAAATTGAACTCGAAATTAAAAATGAAGTGGGATAAAGCTGGCGGACTGAATGAGAAAACAACTGGAACATTGAGAACACTTTACTATCACCTATTGCAAAGCATTATGGGGCATCGACAGAAAGCTTGGGTGGAAGGTTACGGGATGGCTGAGTGGGGGGTGCTTACTTCTACTCCTAAGCCTCACCCACGCCCACGGTTCCCATGGGTGCTATTGGTGGTGACAAACCAGCTTGAATGGCTGCTATTGAGGGGAATCATCTCGGTCCAGTGCTCACCCACAATCCACCAGGCCCTCCCTGGGTTATGGATGTTGGGTGGTGGGATGGTGGGGTGTGAGACAGGGGCATTTGCAAATGTGTGTCTGGATGGCCTCGGGCTTTATAATGTCATCTCCCTCCCTTCTTCCTCCCAATCCCTGTTGCTGATTATTCTGTCTGTCAATCCCTGCAGCTGCCCTGACACCACCTTGACACTGACACCTTTCTCATTTTGTTTCTGCGCTGTTGTACTGTTTTGATTATGAGGGCCTGGAGCGCTGTCTTGCTCGTCTACAATAAACCATCCCCTCATAACCTGTGCAAGGTTTGCCAGTGCAAAACACCAAATCCCGCTACATTTACACGGAGAGACAGCAGAAATTCAAAATCAAGGTCACCGGCACCTTTGAGAATTTAACAGTTTCCAGGCCCCTTGCTCACTCAATTCTAGGTCATGAGCCCGCACAGTACATCAGTTAACGGCACATTTAAGTGGCTGGCTAAGCTGTGTGTGAGAAGAGAATAAGGTTTAAAATCCTTAACAAAGAACATATTACACCAATATGACCTTATTGCACATGATTCATCCATACTGCATCTACCCCAACACAAAAGGAATTTCTTCTTCCATCCCTGAAGTTTCCAAGGGACAAAAATCAACAAGAAAAATTTGAAATTTAAGAAAAGAGAAAATTAAATGGCTTGTGGAAACGTCTTAGTTCAAATGCAAGCACTTGTCTTGGCTATGCACACCGTCTCATTAATTCATGAGGGCAGAGTTCTCTAAAGGGGGGGAGGGCCTGACGATGCTAAAGACATTAAAGTCTCTAAGCAAGTTTATGTCAAAACTGGGTCTAGTTCAGAGTTGTTTCTCTGCCAGAGGATAATCAGTCTTATATACAGCCACCTTTTACATCTGAACATTAACCAGCCTCAGCCTGGCTTGCACGCACAATGTAGAGAAATTAACATTCCCATCTTGAAGGCAAACTCACTAAAAAGACAAACTGAAGACATCGCTCTGTATGTGCTGTTGGTTAAACACAGCAGAGCAGATGCAAGAGAAGGTGGAGTCCTTCAATAATTATTGCTGTACCTGATTAAAACCATTCTTCATACAGTGACTGTAGTCTATTCATACAGTATTATGTATTCCATCCTGATTTTACTGACTCATACACTCTAATGTAATGTAAAATGCATGCTGCTCCAGTTGCATTTTAAACACGATCGGTCCAATTCAGTGCGGCTCTCTCAGATGAGCTTTAACCAGATGTTCTGCGCTATTTGTTTCTTTACATACAGCGTGCCATTTCCCCTAATAACACTTCAGGAGAGATTTAGAGGTTTATGAACAGATCCACAAAAAAAAAAAAAAGAAGAAAAGTAGGCCTTGCATACTGAATGAGAGTCTTGACACAGTGGCATACGTACATCGTACGCTACGTGCTCTGGGTTGAGATCAAGACAAGCGAGTGCGCTATATTTGAAAACTAAAGAGCTGCGGGGCATGCTGTTTCATGTTGTTACACACTGTAAGAAAGGAGAAGAGAGTGGGAGAAGGTGTGTGTGAGTGTGAGGGGGGATGACACATATTCCTCTGGCTTTCTGGATTTACATTTACCCAAGGTTGAATGGTCCTCACAAGATTTCTGGCCCATAAGCCTGATGCTCATAATTTGTCTGACAGAGGGCTGCCTAAAGCATTACCTACTGTTAGTCTGCGTCTAAGTGTGTCCTACACATGGGACAACATGCCTGCCATTTGGAAGTCCTGGTGGTCTGAGAAGCATGCATCCTGGGTTAGAATCTAGCCTGGGACCTTTGTTTTGTGTGTCCCACCCACACCACACACATACACAATATTTCCTCTTGCCCTCATTTTCCAATGATCTAATACATAAATGCCTTAAAATCATTAAATCTTCAAAAATGGAGCTGAGATTTAACAGCCTCTTGACACACAGGCCCCGTACCAGGACCATGGAGAGAACAATTACTGTTTGCCCTGCTCCATACTGTTTCAGGGCTTATCTCTCATCACAGTGTTGCATCCTCCTCCTCGCCGGACTAGAATGGGGACAGTGAAGGGACAGATGGCAACAGATGGAGAGTCAGAAGTGCCCCTCCAGATATAAGGACTTGGCAACAAGAAACTTTTTGTTGGGGATCCGGGCATGGAGGCAGCTTAACCTCTGAACCTTTCTGAGTGTGTATCTGTGTCTGCCTATCTCTTCCTGTCAATGTTGCTGCCTCCTAGTAGGCCACACAAGTACAATGTTATTTTGTGCGTCTCTGCACTTGGCAGTTAAAGTGAAAACACTAGGTACGTCCTATCAGTGCAGGGGGCTGGTAACATTAAGCAGCAATAAAGAGAATGGATGTCTGAGGAAGGCAAATCTGTCCCTGCCATCTGGCTCCCCCATGTGCACAAAATAACTTTCATAAGCATCAGCAAACACACAGATACATATTTGCAAACAGCAGCACGTGTTTCCTAGTCCAGCGCACACTGATGTCAAAATTCCCTCTACCCAATCTTTGGCATTAAACACAAGATCGAGATTTTGGTTTAATGACTGATCGTTCAAACAGTTACAGAGTTAATGAGGGGTATTGTGCACATCATCAATGCAGTGGATAGACCACTGAATCACTGCAGAGTTACATGCAGGTATTGATAGTGTGCTGGGTGGTGATGGGCGAGATCATTTGTTAGGTAGGGGCTCCACGATATTTATCACATTCACAGTGAAGCAGTGTGATCAAGGGCTGGATAAGCGCACTGGCAAATTATTTGGTCAAATGTGGGAAATGGTTGTTTGAATAAGGTAAAATTTGTATTTGCACTGCCTCTTGCAATCTTTCCAATGTCATACATTCAATATGAGAGGTGACTGGGAATTCAATCTGCCGTTTGCCTCTCTGCCTCTTATGATGTCTGTTTGCTGTGTCTTCGCCTCTCCGTGTAGGTTATTCACTGTCCCTCAGGTCAGGTCACGTCAAGCTCTTTGAAATCCTAATTACAGAGTTGGACTCTGTAAAGTGTTAACATATTAATTTCATTGAATGTTTTACTGTAGGCTCTGTCTCTCTTTTTGAAATGAATCATTTTTTGTGCACAGATTACAGTGGGAGAGCAACAGTTGCTATGGAGATTGAGTAAAGTCAAGCATAAAGCAATTCTGTTGATGGATAGAGGGGAGCTTTGGCTTTACCGTGGCAGTCAGAGTTTGCGGCAGTGAGGTTTGAATTTTCCAAATGGTTTTGTAAGGAATGATGAGTGCAATGACTTCCCTACAAGAAAACACGCAATAGTTCTTCCACTATCATTCTAAATGTTCTATTTTCCTCTGAAATATGTTCTTTAAGTGAATTATGAAGCATTATGCAAAGAAAAAGCAGCACATGCATTAGAGGAAAAGGCTGCTAATATTCTAGGTTTTCCTTTTGATCATCAAATGCCATAAAAAGGTCAAAACCAGCAATACATTTATCCTGCTAACCTGTGTTTGTGTAGCAAATCAAATCATACATTTAGGTAGTAACATTACTGAGTAAATTATTACAATAATTACATTTTTCAATAATGGGATTACAGTTACAAATCTAAGTTATACTTTGACATTTCATGGGAAGAGACCGTGCAGGCTACACACTAGCCTGTCTCAGGGGCTGGAGTTGTGAGGAGGTGGCTAGCCTCAGCCTAAAGAAGAGTATTTGCCTTTCCTCAACTCCAGAGTTGTCATGTTGTATCTTCGTCTTAGCTGCTCTATAAGCTAGCCAGAGGTGCAGTTGTGAATGCAGGACTTCTAGAGCAATTCAAGCAGTCACCGGGGCTAAGCTAGCTGTTGATGTTTAGCAATTACATAAAAAACGTAAATGTTTGTGTCAATTTCTATTTCTACACGCCATACTGTACATACTTAGACATTTTGGGAAATATGCTTATTTATTTTCTCAGTGTTAGGGAAGAAGACCGCCCTTGAACCTGTTTCAGCGTTAAATATAAAGCTAAAGCCTGGAGAGGGTTAGCTTAAATACTAGACACTTGGAATGTGTCCCAATTCAGGGGTTGCAGCGTTCGCAAGTGCGCATTTGAAGGCCAATTACGTCACAGCGTCGCGACAAGGCTGTCCCAATTCAAAGGTAGTTCGAAGTGTACTTCGAATGCGGTCTACAAATGTGTCGTTCTTTTCCCATCAAATGAACGACGCATCAGATGTA
>JAVQJL010056425.1:0-14834 GCA_036024295.1 Nannoperca obscura
TATAACCAGTCCACTGTAACCAGTCCATTGTAACCAGTCCACTATAACCAGTTCACTGTAACAAGTCCACTAAAAGCATTCCACTATAACCAGTCCACTGTGACCAGTCCACTATAACCAGTCCAATATAACCAGTACAATATAACCAGTCCACTCTGCCCCTCTTTCCCACTATAACCAGTCCACTAATTCCAGTACACTAAAATCAGTCTACTATAACCAGTCCACTCAACCTCTTTGTCCCACTGTAACCAGATATAGAAGATGATTGTATGTCCTATAACACAGTGTAACAGTAAAAGACATGAACACTACAGTCATTGAAAAGAGAGTAACTGCACAATATGAAAGTTCAAAGGTGTTATGACAAGCTATGATTCATTTCAGCATGTCTCTTCTCAAGATAATCTAACTTCAAGTAATGTCAACTTGCATCCAAGACCGAGCAGAACCTCAGGCAATATCTATACCACCCATCTCTAAAGCGTCTTACTATAACTATAGCTTCATGGAAGACACTTGTGACCTGTGTGCAGCTCTCAAGGATGGCCATGCCTATTACTATGGATCCCCAGTAGTTTAAACTACTTACAGTGTCTTTAAATTCTTCCTAAATGTCAGACTGTTGCTTAGTAAGAAAATGTACCTGTTCAGAAATACCTACATTATAAGTTCGCACACAGTGTTATTCTGATACACATCCTGTTCCATTTCAGTCTCTGACCCATATGGTTATTACATTATTATCAATGGAGAACTGACTCACACATCCATAGTATTATCATTTCAGACCATGGCCCTGTCTCCAGCACTCAGCTACCAGACATCCACCCCCCTGCATCTACTAGATGGTGTTTTAATACATCACTGCTCAAGGACAATGGGCATCCTTCCAAACAACTAATGATACTCCGGATATAAGAGCATGTACAGTATAGGAAACTGCATAGCACCATAGCACAAGCTCAGAGGAAGCTGAGAAAAACAGACGTATAATTCTTTTTTATTAGTATTATTTGCTTTGATATTATTATTCCTTTCTTCCTTTTATCTTTACCCTATTTTCTCCTTTTTCTTTATGTAATTGTATTTTCATTTTTTGTTGTTTGTTTGTTTGTTTTACAAACATATTTACTTAGATATACGGCATTCACCCACATCATACTGTATTTTCAGGACACTTACTGCATGTTTTCCAGTAAATATACTCACTGATTTTGCATTGTATTCTTCTACCTGGTCTGTCTGTGTCTAAAATAAATAATTGATCTTGTTTCAATGTGTTACTGGTCACTAATAAAAAAGGTTATATTAAAAGTTGATCTGTGACCAAATTAAATATTCTGTGATCAACATCACAACATTATTCTGTCTTTTTTGAGCTTATTGAAGCTTAGAGAGCACTGATCTATGAGCTCTTCTACACTCTTCTACCGCAGCGTAGCACCATCCTTTAATAAATGTGCCCCAGGAAAATGCCAGTTCACTGCTGTATTTTGTGCCGTGTGGCAACACCTAAATAAAGTCCACAGAGATTAAACTGAATGTAACAATATAATTTTACTATGTGGGAACGTCTTGTGTGACACTGCCAAAAAGTGCAGGTTAAGGGCCCAGGCTCCAACCATATATTTATGATGTTAGAAAGTACATCAGTATAATTTGCACAGAACAATACCAAATAATGTTGGGTCTAAATCAGGTTTCACTATTTGGAATTGCATTATCACAAGCCTCATACATACAGACGATGAAGTGAATTTCTCAGGATATTTTCTCTTTTGTTTTTGCAGTTCCCCCTCTACTGAGGGTATAGAAAATTAGAAGCATATTAACTCTTACGTAAAAGAATGAATCAAATAAGGTAACCAGATATGAAAGTCATAATTAGAGGGTGCATAGCTATGAGCTTGCACTTTCTATTGGTATAAGACTATTCTAAGATGTTCTCACAAGTGAACTTACTTCTTTTTGGTTTTGTAGCTGGGTAGATAGAGTGGCTGGGCTGCTGTGTATGGCTGGTGTCCCCCCCAGGACAGCTGAGGTCCTGGGGGGCCCTCTGAGCTATCCATGTTACCTCTGTATCACTCCTCCTGAGCTAGACCACATTCTAACTGATTACAACCAAAACAAATTTACCAAACTGACTTCCTTACCTTTGGCTGGAGATGTGGGTGAATGTGGTGGGTTCATGTGCAGATAAGGCATATTTGCTTGTGGAGAAGGTTGTTTCTGTGTCCTTCTCAGCTGCATGCTGCATAGTCATCCCATTACATCGCTATGGTAAGAGGAGCAGAAACAGATTGATGTGAGTGTACAGATTTAACAGGTTTGATACATTTTATTTGATACCAAGGAGTAATATCATACATTGATAAGCTGCAAATCTTGAAGAGGCAAGTTAGAAATCTGACGTCCTCTGGCTGAGCTTGCCAGTTTGGGGCCAATACCAGCATTGGTGTTGGGGTTCCTCTTTTTCCTCAGGCTCTGCCTCAGACGGTCATGGAGCCTCTTCCTCTGCTTCCTGTTTGTGAAGAAACAAACTAGATTGTGAAGCATCCCAGATCACAACTAGACAACAAATATGAAGGGCCAAAAAAGATACATTTA
Source organism: Nannoperca obscura (assembly GCA_036024295.1). Taxonomy (NCBI): domain Eukaryota; kingdom Metazoa; phylum Chordata; class Actinopteri; order Centrarchiformes; family Percichthyidae; genus Nannoperca; species Nannoperca obscura. The sequence continues at coordinate 2,611 of JAVQJL010056425.1, forward strand.
CCCAGTTTTATATAATGTTATCATGACTTGACTGTAGTAATGGTAATTAATGTTTTTTATATATTAAAGTTAGTACAAACAGCATCCAATAGCACCACAAACCCCCAAACCTCTCTCAGCTCATTTGGTTTGGCTGTATCTCTGATCATTGCTATGCAGATGATGTTAAGCTTTATGTATTTGTGAAACCCTGGAATCTGGTTAATTTACAAAAAGTGTATTTTCTCAAAACATTCAATTTGATGCCTCTTTGTATTTAAATATTTATTTGCATGCTTTTTTTTTTCTAACCCAGCTTTTGAAAGGTGCTATGCAAAACATTTTTACTAACTTTATTTCCTTACTATTGGTATTTTGAAACACAACACAGTTCGCAGTTGAGGAGATCTGGGGACTTGGGGACACTGTTGGGCACTATAATATAACACTCAGGGAGTGTACCTTTAAGTTATAAATGAAACATAAAAATGTGACATGAATTACTTTGTTTTGCAGTAGGCAACCACACACATGATTCCAACGACTAGGAGTGCAATGCAGATCCCTGTTATTGTTAAAATACGTTTCTGATACAGCTCCTCGGCTTCTGAAAAAGAGGAAAGTCCATTCTTAAAACTTCAGGTCTACATCACACACAGACAGACACACACTCATACATAGAGACCATTGCAGCCATCAACCCAAATAATAGGAAAAGGCACTGTAAGGGGTTTTACATTTACAGCAACCAACAGTCCAAATGCATCCTTGTATTATAGGTCATAGGTCCCTATTTATATGATTCAAATCGAATTCACTGAGCTGGGAGACACAGTGGCCCTCATTCATTAAGCTTAATTATGTCTGACTGTGGTTACTTAGGCTTACTGTCTACTTCCAAATACTGACCAAAGCATTTACATGAGCGCTTAAAGTGGTACTTCAGTGATTTAGTACTGCAGAGGCCGAGCTTGTGACTTTTAGTCCCTGGTTTGGGTCAAGTACCAAAAACATTGGATCCTACACTTCCCAAAATGCATCTCAATAGTCTCTTGACAAGACCATCACTATGACTATCGCCCCATTTTAGGTCATTACAGCTACATCTGTATTAGTGTATACAGTATGTCTGTACAATATGTATATGCACAGATGTGTTTGAGGTCTCCATATATCGGTCACAATTCTTTAATACATACATTTAGTGTGATCCTTATCAAAAATCTTTAAGTTCTGTCTTTGTATTAAAAAAGGATTATTAGCCGATATATTGACAGTAGATGTGTTTGACTTAAATATCAATACTAGTATTGGCCTGATAAATCCTGTAGCAACAAGCCTCCAGTCAGCAGAGAGAAATGGCTCTAACATGCAATAGACCAGCTCTCCATCATGGTTCCTGCCTCTCTAAATCATCCTAAAGAACAACATGTAGAAAGTTGTGCCTGCGGTTATGTTTGTTTTTGTTATTTATTCATTTCAGAAGCATGATAATTTTTGCAACTTTCCATCCTTCTTTGTGTTGACTCTCTCTGGGCCTTTTGGAAGTCCTGTTTCCCAACTGTATTTTAGCAGGATAATATTATTTATTTGATCATTTATATTGGCACACTGACACACACACACTGTGCATCACAAAGCTTATTTACATATAGAAATCCAAATCCATTTTTTAAATGACACATTCAATACATATTGTGAATTTCACAAAAAAATTCTTGTAACCTCTTCATGGAGGAAGAGGGACTGTATCATGTAGGCCAGTTCTCATGGTGAATCCCTATCTGCCTCCCTTTAACAGACCAACATAAATCATCTGTGAAATGGGAGACGTGTGGCTCCTTCTTCTTTTCCACAGCTGCATGTGATTTACCAAAGTGCAGTCAAATAAACAACTGCTTATTTAGACAATATCAAAGAGTTTCATAAAGCAGATGCACAGAGGCTTGAATGTTTTCCCCCCAGTGCTTACATTGGTTCCTTTGCCTAAGATGGTTTGATGAATGTGCCGGTTAACTAGTCTTGTCAGCCATAATGGAAAGTCTGAAAGAACTAAGCAGGCTCCATGCAGTGCATTTGATGACTGTCCTAATGTTGGTGTCATCCATTTTAATTCTCATCTTATTGAGAGGAAAACAAAATATTTACATGAATTAATGTCAATGAGATATAAATGTGCTGATTCAGCCAAAAGGCAAATTTTCCTCTGCTCTCTCTGGGCAGCTTGATATTACACATTTGAGCAGATATAAGATGAGCCTGCCCTCAGTGTGGTGAGAAGAGGCAGAAACTACAGCGCTGCTATAAGAAAGAGGTGGAAACATAGAAACAGGACAGCAGATAGCAGGAGATGAATGGAGTTAGGAGGACAGTAATGCTGCTCTATTGTTTCATGCTCAACACTCACTGGTTGCAACAGAGAATGCAGGGAGGGAGAGCTGAAGGGATGTGAACATACAGCATCAGGAATGTACAGCCTCTTTGGCTTTCATGGTGTTCTCAAGTGACTCTGCAACATTTGGACTGTGTACCTGAATCAAAAAGGCTAAACAATAACTTGCAGAAGCATCACAGTGATGCTTTGTCATGAATAATGTCGATGTGTTGGTGTTATTTTTGATTGCTAAAATATGTGTAAAATGTGATATCTTATTTGAGCTGGTCAAGGCTGTATGATCCCTTCATCTGGCAAGAGAGAACTAGTTTTAGTAGAGGGTTTTAGCTTACAGTCTTACATCTGCAAACTAGGAGGAAGGAACAATCCATACCCATAAATTCAATCCCAAGATGTTCTGTCATTGCAGAAAGGTGACAAACAAACACAAATGGATTTTCAGATGAGGTCATATTTGTATTTCTCACATATGTGTTTTAGGTCAAAGAGATGTAGTCAGATTTTGCTTGATGGATTAAGGGTAACACACTACGAAAAGTCATTTTACACAAACCTATACAATGTAAACCTTCTGTATAAACATGGTGTATCTTAAATGTATCCTAAAGGTACAGGAAACAGCTGACACCTTAAAAGATGTCCAGACACCAGGGAGGTGTGTGCATTTCTATTAGATGCAAACAGAATCGCGAACGAGGCCACGTGGTGTCGGTTTCTATGGTAATCCACAGCCATGTCACACATTGTTTAGGTAACACAATACTCTCTAAACTGTAAATTGGAGCAGGATGAGCTTTTGACAAACTAAACACAAAATACAGTTTAACACAACAAGAAACCAAATGGAATGACACAAACTAAAGCATCGCATACTGTACATCAAAGAACGTCTACTACCCAGTGGATGACTAAACAAGCTCTCTGTTTCACTGTCTATTGCCAGACAAGAAGGTTGATACTGGACAATTCTGCAGAACCCCAGATTACATTCAGTCTTTTTACATTCATGTTTTCTACAATGTTGGATGTTGTTGTAGGTCTGCAAACTCCAGTCTGCTGCAGGAGAGTCAGACGTGCTACAAGACATCCACTAACCCTGACATCCACATCCTGACTTTCACTAGGCCAAAGGTAGAGAGGGAAATTATTTTAACGATGCCAACAAGCTATTTATCAATACGCCCAGGCCAAACCACCTCACTGAACTGCTGTGGTGTCCACACAGACAGCACTGCTACATTAAAGTTGTCTTTGATAACGGCCATCAATAATAGAATGTTTCATTTCATGGACACGTGGGAATACTCAACACCAATGTCCATCACACACCAAAGGACACAGTGTTCCCTATGTAGACCTTGTGTTCTGTATGATGAAACGCTGCTGTGTCCTAATGTCTGAACCAGGAAATAAACATGATCAAATGAATGTTTATAGTAAAATATAACAGAACTTGAAGAAATTGAGTGCTTTAACACCAATAGTGAGTTTCCTGTACCTTTAAAATACTGGTGAAGGTATGTATTTCTATTACAACACCAATTCAGTTTTTTTTAAACATTTTGTACTGTAATGAAAGACCTAAAACGATCTGAATATAGTATCATGTATTATTTATCTGACTGTATGGCACACTGCTGAATTGATGCATGCACTTACAGCAGTGTGCTTGCATTTCTAGACTGTCAGCTAGGAGGATAGAGATACACTCAGTAGTCAACACTCTAGCATGCAATGACAATCATGCACCATTCCCAACACATACTAAGGGCTCATTATTTTGGGTATTTCAAAAATAAATTTAAAAAACTGAATGTATCTGTGTTTCTTATGATTGTTTGAAAAAGTAAAAAATAAAAAAACGGTGTAAAACATATTTGCAGAGTAAACACTGTCATTTAACAGCGGTCACCCCGGACATCTTCTACTGCTGCTCCCATCTCGATCACGTTGATGTGTGTTTGCAGTGAGTGCTGCCTGGTTTTTGCTGGGCAAGATCATGGCTGTGAATTGAGAAAACGGCAAAATGCTGAAAGCAACCTTGTGGTCATGTAAATAATGGTTTTCCTCTGTGAGAAGCAAGGGTGGAAGTGGTGTGACCTTGTTATAGTGCAAAGGGTCTGACTTTGACACTAGAAACTGTTGGTCACGCCTCTTACCAACGGTCAGGTTACCATTAACAATGATCCTTCAAAAAGTTGTTGTTTTAAACCCAAACTAAGATCACCAAGTGGTTTTTGTGTCTCAGCCTAACCCTTGAAGACAGAAATGGAAGTTTGTAATGGTGGTGTTGTCCTAACAGGAGCACCAGATCAGAAAAGGTTCATAGTGTATGGGTGGTGTAGGAGGCAAACACAGACAACTTGTTTTGGTGTTTAGTTTGAAGGACTTGTTGCATAAATAGAAAAGTATGGAAATAATAATGGGGGCACTTCTAAAGGGAAGTCTTAACTCAAGTGGGTGAGCATGCATAGACAGACATGTATCTGTTCAGACATGGTTCAGCTACTCTTGCATTCAGTTGCTACCACCCAGACTGAGTTAGGACAGTGGTATGAACATGCTGCTTAAATGCGATTTGCAATAGATTAGAAATAGCTCCGGGTGGGCAACAAGAACTAACAACTAGAACTTTGGATGTGTGGGAACCTAACATGCAGGTGGACAACTAATAACTGAAAATGAATATAAAAACTGAAGAAAACAAAGATCTTTGTACAAACTGCATCAGGATTATCTACATATTCGATTGCTGTCAATTGTTTTCATTTCTTTTCATTGCACAGCCCTTCCTCCTAAAAAAAGGAATGACATATTGCATGCGACAATGTATTTAGGTCTTTATACTGATTCTAAAAAACATCTGTTCACCTCTAATGTTACAAATCATAGTTGTTTGATACATGTTTTTAGTTGTTTTAGAGTTTGTGCTTTTTGTGTATATTTTAACATTAACATTTTCAGAAAACATGATCTATACAGTAGATGATGAGTGCAATCTGTTTATTTCTGTCTTGAATTTTTCTGTCTTCTTCACAGTGAGAACTCACACTGAGAGGATAGCTCTATTCTCCAACATGTGGGGGGATTAACAGTTTACTTTAGCTGGTTTGTGGATTTAACTGGAAATCCCACTTCATTTAGTCAAATCCCTGTTCATTTGTTTTATCCTGCACACACAATCCTGGACCCTGACTTTTATTCATTGTTATCTATCACCACTTTTCCTCAAGCCCAGTTCAGACCAAATATTTGCGACAAGACCAAACCGTTTTAGAACATTGCAGGGAAAAGTTGCAGCGGTGTGAACTGGCCTATCTCAGCCCGACTCAAGCCAGTTGATGGCACCGCCCCTGACTCAGATTGTCAAATCGCCAGCAGCTGGTTTTAGAATGTAATGCACACATGTTTCAACAGCCAATCAGCTGGTAATGAAGTCAGCTGGCCATCTCAACCCTCTCGTTTTTTTATGTTTTTGCCATTTCATCAATACTAGAACTGCAACTGTAGCAATAACTCACTGTTACTATCGTCAGTCATGTTTTAAGATGCTACAAATTATATCCAGCAACAAAAAAGCTTGAACGGAAGTACGGAAGTACAGAGAGCCATTGCTATGGAAACAATATACCATCTCATCTAGTCACATTGGTGTAAACAGGCAGGTGTCAGAGCTGATGCTACTTGCAATTCACCACTTTGCAATGTTCTGTGTGTGAATCTTTGGTCTGAACTGGGCTTGCGAGGGACTGGAGCTGATCCCTTCTGACATTGGGTGAGTTGCAGGGGGACACCTTGGACAGGTTGCCAGTCAATCACAGGGCTGACACATAGAGAGAGACCATTCATGCTCACAGTCACACCTTCGGAAAATTTACCTAACCTGCATGTCTTTAGACTGAAGTCTGTGTATCTGGAGAAACTGTGCCACCTCACTGGGTTTTAGTGTCACAAAAATAGCATCTATCTACTATGGTCACATTGAAACAACAAATAAAGCATTTTAAATTTGCTTTCAGTTATCGAACAACTGAAACACAGCTCTTACGAGACGGACTGCACAGGTAACAAATGCATGTAACTACAACCCCTGCCCTTGCATTTAGTACATAGCAATCATTACTTGCATCAACAGCACGGTCAAGTGCTTAAGCCAGATCCAAATTCCAGATACACAAAACACGTGTAAATCTGTGTATTCAACCTATGCAGGAACAGAGGAACACAGTCAAGCGTGTACTGTAAGTGCATCTTCCCTAAACAAACAAGTGAGATCGTACAAAAGAAGGCTTATGAAGCAAATGCGTACAAGGTTTGGATGATGAGAGTCCCGTCCCATCTTAAGACCAGGATGGATGCTACAAAATCAACGGGGATACCAGAAGCATCCCAGGTAGACTCCCTTATGTGGTTAGACTGTCAGAAGATCTGTCCAGAGTCTTTAAGTCACAAAGATTCTGCACTTACCACAAACCATTCAATACCTTAAGATCTCTGCTGGTACACCTTAAAGACAGACCAGGACACCTGGGTCACCTTCCTAGTGAGGAGGCAAATTCTCCTGATATTGGAGAGGACTACTGCCTGTGGATTGTGGAGTAAACACAGTATTGTCAGTGTTGATTAACTAGATCTCAGTGCAGAGCTGCAGGGATCCACTTGAAGGAACACAAATTCAGGCTTGTCCAGGTTGAGATCCCTCGTCAGCCACAGGAACAGAATCTGTGTGGCTGAGATTCCACAACGTTCCAACATGGCCTCTTGTCCAAAGGCTGTGTGTGACGGTGTAGTAGTTCTCAATTGTGGTTAAATTTCCTTAAATTGCTGACAGCAGCCTGGGCAGCTCTTGCAGCTGCTTTTACAGCTGAGGTTTTGATCAAGAACTGTTTAAACTCAATTTTTACAGTGTCTGAGGCTACCTCACCAGGTAGTGATCTATCACTATTAATTATGTTCTCTAACATCTTTTCTCTTTACTCTTGAATCAGGAAAATATGCTGTCAGTTCCAATGAAAGGTTTTTAAGCATCCAAGCACTGAAGAGGTTTTTTACACCTGTCACCTGATCTACTCAGAAGTTTATTCAGTTATCACCAATTCTGCTACATATTCGTTTGACAGCAGTCACAGTGGCCACCAGCAGGTCTGGATCTGCTGGTTAAACACAACACCAGTACGTAGTGATGGCTGCAGGGAATTCCCTCCATCTCACTGCCAGCTAGAATACCATGTCCAAGGGGGCTTCACCACCTGATGAGGGCCCAGTTCAAACGGGTAGAGCTGGATCTTGTTTGTAAGACATCATTTATTTTGGAGGTGGACAGATACACCGTAGCCTAAAAGACTTCTCTATTCAGCCAGCCACCCATGGTCCTGAGTGTACAGTAGCTGTATGTCTGATTCTGTCGAAGTACATTGAGAGCAATGAAAATCTGGAGTCAAATTCATTGAATGTGTACACAATGTTGTCCAATAAAACTGAATCTGATTCTGTAATAGGAATGCACGTCATATCAGAAAAAATAATTTCAACTTCAGTAACACCCTTACTTTCTCTCTTACTCTCCTCACAATATAGTAAAATATATTATCTCACATTAGAAACGCAGTGGGAATTGATCTCACAATGAATAAATGCATTGTGTATTTGACTTACAACTGACAGCAGTTCACAGGTGTCTCACCTGCCTATATCACTCACAAACTGATCTCATGTCCTGCTTGCAGGTACTACTGTAGACTTGTGGTACATTGCAGCAGTTATTACAATCCTAAGATAGCACACATTGGCATGTCTTCATCTGCAGCTTTAAACTGCTCTCACTGGTGCAGGTTGGAGTGGAACAGCATATCCAAGCAGATAATATTGGCTGTGCCTGGTTTCAAGTGCTTTGTCAATAACACTGTTTCCCTGTGTTTGATTAATCACGTGTATATTTATCTGTTGATTTATGTAAAAAGATAATTCAGTATGAAATAAACAGGGTCCAGTTAAGAAAACATTGTAATTTAAGTGCAAATGTTAATTGATCACTGAAGTAAAACAGACTCAAATACTGTATGCAGGTAGATCAGTGTATAGCCTACTTGCCCATATGATCAGAATACATTTGACCTATGACCTTGATAGTGTACTAATAAAAATAGAAACGGTCATAAATTATGTGTATATTGGTAAAAATAGAAACACTGATTACTTTTACATGAACAAAATATTCGTTTTTTTGCACTTTTTCTGAAAAAGACAATATTCCTACTAAGCTGTTTACATGGCTAATGAAAAAAATATTCCACTAATTTTCCCCTTTACATGCAGCCGTGCATTCTCTTGTATTTGACAGGGGTCGATGTCCTAACATGTCAGTTATCATGTCAATTAGAGACAAGAGGACCCATATCAAATTTGGCATATTATCATATTTAGAATAATAGTGGAAAATTAGTGTGCATATAAACATAGTCATTGACAAATGTATGAGCCTATTTAAAAATGTAATGTAAATGGTTATGGACAATTGAAATGGAAATAACATAATAATAAAATTCTACAACATCACATGCAGCTTTAACATACAAAAACTTCAGAGAAACAAACTTTAACATGCAAATGTTTTGGGATGCACAAATTGCAGATCTAAGGAGAAAAATAACGTAACAGGTACACAGCACAATAACTGATTATTAAGCATGCTCCGATTCAAGAACAGAAAGAAGAGGAAATCGACATACTGTAAAAGCTGGCCATTACATAGTTTTGGCAGCGATCGCCAGTAAATTCATTTGGACACCTGAGTGGGAAACAAAAGAAACACACAAGAAGAGAGAGGGAGTTAGTTTATGCAAGAGCTGTGCAAAACCCACAACAGTCATCACTGGTGTTGGCAGGAAGGGCCAGCTAGACCAATATGTCTTGCTATAGTCTGTCAGCCTGAGTTCTGTTAATCACCTCAGACCTTCATCATCATGTATACTGAATTATGATCCATGATGTACAGACCCTTCATCAAGCTCTAAAGGTTTAAATTCTGTCTCATCAGCAGACTGAAGTTTGCATGTATGTATGCGGCCACTCAGGACAAGCCAGGACAATCCCAGTAATGGATCTGCTAGTCCTGAAGTGGCAGCAGCCCAACCACTGATCCCCTGGGCCTCTTGTATGTAAGACATAAAAACAACTGAGTTTAAACTTGAAACATCAAAATCATTGCTGCTTTACCAACCACATAGTGGGCAGAATAGCACTGGACAATTGGGGAAAAGTTTTGCATTCCTGTTACGAGAGTATTCTCCTATGTCTTGGTTTCTGAGGGGAATGGTGAGTGAGGTTGGATGGGAAGAGCAGTAGACTCACCACTTCAACCTTAGATGAAGGCAGTTCACTGCTCTGAATGGCATGGATAAGGTGTGATGAGATGTAAAGTACATGCAAATTTCAGTGCACTTCTCCAAAGAGGAGGATGTGCTTAAACCTTTAGACCCATTTAGAGGGTTCCACCTGAGATGGAGTTAGAGCAGATCAGGTACAATGCCTAGCTTATCACCAGATTTGTATCACTGTGTGTAAGGGAAACATGGAGTTCTCCTCCAGTTCTTGGAGAAAACATGACGGGGTGAAACACCAGCAATGACATGTGGGATTAAATACAGTTGTGTTCACATACGTTTTGGATCTGAGACTTTCTTAAGCACAGCTTGTTCACATCGGTGCCCAGTAAATCCCGCCAAGCACCTGTTTGATGGGTAGAAAGGAAAGAGATAAACAGTACTAACTTGTTACACACAACACGAGTACACATGGACAAACACAAAGACATCCAGTGTTCAGTCACAAAACACGGCAGGATCCAGGAAACAACAACGCTGAAACTGGACTTTTTTTGTTGGACCTTGAGGTTAGGGAAATGTTGTGGTTACAGTTAGTAGAATGGCAAGTCTGTGACCAGGAACAAACTCTGGTTTCCTGAGTCAGATGTGTTACACATTGATCCATCACACATCATCATTGGTCCCCACACCATTACTTTCCACCTCGCTACATAAAGGGCAAAATACAACATGCAACAACTCCTGTGATGACAAGATCCACTATCCAGAGCTCAATTCTACATTTTGCAGTGACTGGATCGTTTCTGTGGGCTGGATCCCATGAAATGGAAGGTTAGGTTTATGAGATCAGGTCATCTTCTACAAGCTCAATGCAGATGTCAATCTCACATATTGCTCCAGCTCTGGGAGGAAAGGAATCAAGCTCTGTCCGCAGTCTAAACTTCTGTTGTGACTATTTCATTCTGTCCTGACAGGTCTGAGATCTGGTGAGAGCATAGTTTTTGCTCATCTGTTCATGAAACTTTGCCACTGGTGTAGAGAGCTCCGCTTACCCTGAAATTGCTGTCCTTTAAAACACTAGGTTAAGCTAGGAAGTGATTGATGTGCCCTTTCCTCTCCATCTTGCCTCATCAAGATTGAGGACGGCAGAGGTTCTGTCAATTTGTGGCTGAACACTAAAATCATAACCATTTTGTCTACATCTAGAGATGTTTTCATTCCCCCAAAAGAGTGATAAGGTGTTCCAAACATGATCTCATTACGTCATACACAGCAGTCTTCAGACAGATCAGCAGTTGCTTGTATATTACAGAGGAATCCAAGGGGCTGCCCAGGCCAAACACCAGTTTACAGGTCTGCTCTGCATGGCCCTCACACAAACCTGTTTCTCCTAGAAGAAACTGCAGTGGCAGACACTTGCATGGTGGCCTTACAGACTTACCCATGCCCCTTTTTGGTTTTTGCCTGCATGATCCTCCTGAGAGTTCTTTGACTCACCAAAGTCAATGGGCCTCGTGCAAGAAGCACCTGAGCAGATACATTTTTATGTGGCATGTTCGAGGGTTTAAAGAGAATTTGTGGCATTCACCAGTTTTCTTGTCATTTGAATTTTCTCTTTCCTTTTTGACCAGAAAATCACCTGAATGAATTTGGAGTTTAAAAATTATAAAATTTACTCAAATAAGATAAGATAAGGTAAGATAAACGTTTGACAAACGTAATGCAAAATTGATTCCATCAATGACAGCTGTACCATTAATACTTTCTAATTTTTCTGGTCCTCTAATATGACAATACAGAAACTTTTAAACTTGTCTGCAAGTTTATGAAAACAGGACTTAGGTGTGTGAAATCCTTCTTTTTAATCTTTAGGATTATTTTTGTGTGCCCAAACACTGAGCAGAAAAGGTAGCCTTGTATGGCAATTTTAAGGGGTGTTGATTATGCCAGTGAGGAAATCTCACAAACATTCACCTAACTGTTGAACAGGTGTCCTTCATCAGGCTGAAACAAGCGACTGACAACAAGTTTCCACAGTTAAGAGAGTTTATTGAATCTACTTGGATCACTCGTCTGAACAAGCCTCACAGCCTTCTGGATGTCATGTTAATAACATAAGCTTATCAGCTTTAAGGTTTATCTGAACCAGAACTCCCAGTATGTGGAGCAAGTAGCTCCTGAAAAATAAGGTGTACGTGGCAGATACATAATGAGCATTTCATATCTCAGCTCATTTTCAGCTTGTAGCTAAATGAGGTTGATGCTCAAAACCTTTTCTTGTTTCCCAACCAACAAGTTTCTGTAAATGTTCACAGCTAGATGGGTCAGATAAGGCATTTGAAAGAATTAGAATTTGGTCCATGAATTCATTACTGAACTACTGAATTACTAACCAATCATCATAGTCACATGATCTCTCTCTCTCTCTCTCTCTCTCTCTCTCTCTCTCTCTCGGTGTGGGTGGGGCGCGGTGTGGCGCTCTCGCTCTCTCACACAAACACACAAAAAAAAAAGGATAAAAAAAA
>JAVQJL010056428.1:0-25909 GCA_036024295.1 Nannoperca obscura
ACAACTTACAGGACTAAAAGGATCTGCTGCTGACCTGTTGGTGCCAGATACCACAGCACACATTCAGAGGTCTGGTGGAGTCCAGGCCTCGACGGGTCAGGCCTGTTTTGGCTGCAAAAGGGGGACGTACACAATATTAGGCAGTTGGTCATTTTATGGCTGATCAGTGTATTAGTGTACACTAAGTGGATACACACAGTGTATTAGGATCTAGGGCTGCACCTAACAACTACTTTGATTGTCAATTATTTCTACGATTAATCGATGAATCCGATAAAAATGTGCAAAAACAGTTCCCCTCATTTTATTCAAAAAACTGTTCTTCCAAACTGACACCACCAACACAACACACAAAAACGCACTAATGGAGATAAAGATGTTAATTTTGCTGTGTTTCTGCCGTGCCGTGAAAATGTGCTTTTACACACTTTGCCGGTAACACACTTTTTATTTAAAGTGGTCTGACAGTTTTCTCTGTGCTTTTCTCCGTCTCCACTTTTGTTTTTTAAGTGATGTAGCTAGCTCTGCGACACAGTGTGTAACAACATAGACCCAACGAATCAATAAGGAAATTCGTTGCCAACGAATTTTATTTATATGTTGTTGCTGTCCTAGTGCAATCCCTGTCTGTCATACCAGCTACATCATCACTAAAAATGTCCTGAAAAATTATGTCTACAAAAGAGTGGGAACCCTGATTAACAAAAAAAAGTTAATACTGTTAATAAATGCTTGCCATAACTTGGAAAAGGATGGTTTGTCTGCCTCTCTCCTCAGAATCTGGTGGATTGACACGAAAACCTGTAATAGAAATATATACTGTAGGAATTCTGTAAAACCAACCTTGTTAAAACCATATGGTTTATGATACAGAACATGCAAAGTATCAAAGTTTATCAGCTACAGAGATTTCAGACGGTCACTAATTAATCCAGCATTACCTCTCTCTATGATAAATGTCTAATTACATCTATTGTGAGTAATTTGTTGGGCAAATCCTGTTCATATGTTTTGTCCGGAGAACTGACGAAAAAACCTTTTTTGTTTTAGTCGCAAGAGGCGTTCAGGGTCTGGAGATGGCCCATCTCAAAGGGAGGACATAGAAAACAGGGTAAGCTCTTAATTATGCAAAAAATGCAACTTAAAATAGAAGTCATTTAGGTGTGGTTATATAATTTATAATATCCTTCTGTGTCTTCAGGTATCAATTGGGACATTTTTACCCAATAATATATATTTATAATAAAAAAAAATCTTATTTTAAAATGAATTGAATAATTTGATGATGATGTGCAGTGACCCTAATTTATGTGTCAACTCTTTTCAACTTTTTCCTCCCATTAGGCTCCAGTGGCAAACACAAGCCATGTGTATCAAAAGTAAGCCAAAAAATGTGTGTGTTTGTGTGTATGCACTGTTTACCGTGCTATATAGATGATGACATTGCAGCTGTTGCCTTAATATTAATATTAGGGTAATTAAGGTTTGTACTTTTTGTATTTGCTTTCTTCCAGGCGCAGAAAGCCTTAAGTTGCTGAACATATAAAGGACCTTTTTTTTCTTGTAAAAACTATCGAGTTCTCTATCGGGCTGTCGATGGGAACAGTGAAGGGACCGCCATGTGAAACTATGCATCTTTTTGAGAGTTGGAACATTTTTCTATTATATCTGATCTTATTACAAATGCTTAAGTCATAGTCAAAATGACATTTATTTAACAATGTAGAATATTTCAATTGTTATTTGCTGGATTAGTAATTTTTTTCTTTTTGAATGCTGGAATTATTACTTCTTAAAAACATGGACATTAAACAGCCCCATATCAATATTTCACAATAAATGTAATGTGTTATTACTCAAACCTTTCACTGCCATTTCCTGCTATCCAAAGATTAGAATATTTGAGCTTTAGAACATATTTATCTTTTTTTACTTTATAGTGATATTGCTTGCTTTTGTTACATTGAACACATGGCTGATTTATATAAAAAAATAGAGCACAGAACGGACTTCTTTTAGATTTACAATGTGTAGAACTTCAACTGTAAATACAGTGCTGTTAAGTAGGTTTTGCTAAAATCAGTCTGATGTGTAGCACACTACTCCTTTTGGTGGCATTAAATTGATTTAAACACAAAGGCTCGTAATGATTTCTTTATACATGAAGGACTGAAAAGTCTCGACCTTGAACTGAAGTTTAGGTATTTCATGGTTCTCTACATATTTGAGTGTAGACGAAAACAAGGCAACATACATGCTATGTGTTGCTATGTGCTATGTAATTCTGTTTTAATATCTGTTTTACTTTGACTAAAGGAAAAAGAAATGTACTCCTATTCTGAGGCTATTCGATAGCATGAGGAAATTAATTGCAAACATGTCATTGTGCTGGAAATTGTACTCCTTTTAATTAGTCTTAGGGGCAAGTGGACTTCCTGTCAATAAGTTGTATAAAGAGAGCCTAATCTCCACAAGCTAGAAGTCAAACTTACATTTCCTCTGAGATTTTGTCAAAACCACAATGACCCGCTCAACCTGAAGTCAAAGGCTCACTTGAAGGCTAAGCACACAGTTTGCCTTGTTGACAAGTGGACACTTTATGACTGCAACATGTTTGGCCTGTCAACAGGTGAGAAGTGTTAAACCAAACTACACACACCAGATAAAGACACGCTTTTTGTATACACTCACAGCTGCTAAATCCTAACGACAGGATCTCTGCTTGCGTCCTGCTTGTCTAAAATTCCAACATGTTGGAAATGCTTTAAGAATATCGGTGTTGGGGACTAATTTGGTTGGGACAAACATCTGGGAGCAGTGTGTCGTCCTCCATTAAATACAAAGTGCTAATTCTGAGCAATAAAGTTTTTATAGAGCAGAGGCAATTTTTTTTTCAATTTTTTTTCTCCTCTCTCTGGTATTTGTTTTGTTTATTTTAGGTTTTAAGAAAGCTAATTTATGCCAGTGTAGCCTTTATGTAAGCCTTTATGCCAGTGTACTGCGCTGTACTTAGACTGGTTTACAAACGTCCGTCTGACCTTAATTATACCTTGGTACCAATGAAAAGCAGAAACTTCTAAGTCCACAGGTAATTTGTTATGATGTTTGTGGCCTTTATTAATATTGTGCTGAAATGCATATGAATTGTATAGTTATTTATGCAGTGGGTTTATTAACATTAATATGTGAAATCCAACGTTTGGCCATTGACTCATTCAGCAAAGGGGACAGAAAACTTGTAGTTCACAATGTGAGCAGCAGGTGGAACTAAATACCTTTTTTTTTTTTCTTTTTTTTTTTTATAGAAAGCCCATCTTTCCAAATGAATCATTAAGGAATATCTGCTTCTAATGCCTAAGATTTGGGCTTGCATCTTCTTGATGCTAAATCTGATTATCACTTTTAAACACAAATCCCACCATATAATCCACTTTTCTTTCTACAAGTTTCAAGACCTGAAGTGACCCATGAAGGTGTAATACTGCCTACTCAGTCACTGCCACTGACTTTAGACCGTTTGTGCATCCCATGATGCCCTTCTGCCTCATTGGTATTATTTCACAGTCATGCCTGGGCAACCAGAATGATAAGGTCACTGATTTGCTGAACTACTCTTCTGCATGGGTGATGATGAGCTGTCATTAAGGTCTCTCTAAGGTAGAAATGGCTGCGTTTTCACTTCACAGCAAATGAAGCTGAAAAGTATGGTTGGTAAAGGGCAATGTACTCCTGGCTAACTGACTATGGAAGGCAATTAGGTTACTGGAACTAGTCTATTCAGAGGACAATGAACATGAAAACACGAAGTCATGTTCATTGTCCTCTGAATAGACTACACTGACTTGACTACACTGCCTGCTCACTTTAACATGTTTTTTTTGTTTTAATGCAACCATTTCCCTTTGGCCTAAAATCTCAGATTTTTCCTATATCCTCCTGTCATAAGACCTTTTAAAGGTAATACTCAGGTATTAAAAGGGGCACTTGTTATATAGCAGATTTCCCTAGGTATTCCAATGATACTGGGTTTTTCTGTTTGGTTAGATATTGGGGAGGATGTGCTATTTCTTAGGTTACAAATAAGTAGTACAAATAAGTAGAAGTATACCAATATTGCAAAGGGTGTAAAGTGCTAAGGGAGCTGGAATAAATATTGAATGGACAATGTCTTATTTTTTTGCATATTGTATTTTACTATATGCCATATTGATGCAACTTATTATTGGCCCAATTTTTGAACAAACATACCAAATAAAATACTATATTCTAATACCTTCAATTCCTAGCTGCCAGGACTGTACATCTGGACTAAATAAATTTGTATAAAATAAAAAAATTTAATAAACAGACCCATTGGCTCACAGTATTTGTTAACAGGGCTTTTGACATGCCGCTGTAAAACTGCAATTCAAGGAAAATTGGTGACAATGCATTACTTCTTGCCAACAATTGCCAAATATTAGCGGGTCACTTCATCCTGTGGTGCCATCCTGTCTTGTGGCCCGATCAGCCAGTCTCAACCTTGGTGTCTCCAGGCTTGCCTGTGAAAATATTGACCCTTCCTTTCCTGCCTGTTTAACTAGCCAGCCTTTAAGCAGTGTCGGAGCAAATACCGCACGACAGCACTGCTTTACTAAATGGCTTCTTTAACTCAAACTCTCGCTAATGGCAGCTTAAACACAGCTCCTCTTATCCGCTGTAGAGTTTGTGTTTGCTTTGGTACATTATGTTAGATCGGTCACCTTTTTGTGTACTGCTGAGTGTGAAAGTGAGAGATTACAAACAATGTAGGCTATTTGATGTTTGAGGGTTTTACTTTCAGGGTAATTTTCTTTCCAGTGTGGCACAAATATACTGTGGATACGCTTTGCATAGTGGGTTTTGTTGGCATGTGTACAAACACAAAGACGCGTTGATGTACAAGTAAACAAAAAGGTGCTAAAACAAGCATGCTGTTCACTAAAGGTTGTGGTGTGAGAGGCTAAATATGCATTATGTGATGGAAAAACAAGATCAAAGTTGGTTTATATGAATGACACTTTATATGCCTTTTTGGCACACCAGGGGAAATAACTGCAAACAGTCGACTTTAATAATATGGTGGATTATCTGCTTGTGCTGTGATTTGATACAGAGGTGAACCAAAAAATATTTGCTCCTGCTTCGCTTTAAGGTCATTATACTGTATGCAGTTCTTTTTGAAAAATAGAAATTGCAAGAAAAAGACCTGTAGCAAAATTTGACTTTCATATGGCAGTGATTGAGTAGATGGTGTGGTTTACATTTTCATTTAATGGTTTCTTATTTAATAATGTCCACAATTTTTAAAAACACAGAAACATGGAATCATAACTAAAAGTCCACTGTTTTCAGTTACAACAACAAAATGTTCAGAAGTTGCCTTTGAATTTGATACATTTCTTCTGCTGTGACACAGCCCTAAAGTTGGACAAATTTCACTTTGTGTAGTATGTAAAGACTTAATTTGATTACAACAACAAATCATAAATGTTAATGGTCTTTAAATGCGGAGGTTCCATAACAACGGTAACCATGGTGAGGTAGCCTAGGACCACCTCTCAACCTCTCATTATGATGCAAACGGTTTTGTCTGCACCTGCACTTTTTTTGACTAGGGTCAAGATTGTGATATACTAGATATAGACTTATTTTTTCTAAATTAAAGTTAGGTTATTAAAAGAGAATATATTAAGAAAAAGTACAGGAGAGCAACACATGACGCGTGTAACGTTAACGGTTGACTGCTTGAAGGTAAGGTTTGCTAACCTAACATTAATACTGATTTCTTACAGCTAACGTCGGGTAACTCATTGGTTATCTAGCTAGTTACCTAGCTAAGTTTCTTGCAGTTTGAGTGCACTGACTTGAGGACATTTATTGCAGAGTTTTGGGAATAAAAATAGTTTGTTACTCTGAGACATAACGTTATGGAGTGCCCCACTGCTTTGGTACATTCCTCTGGGATTACTTTGTAATGTGTGTGTCATAATTCTTTTCCTTTTGTATAGTCTTGTAGTATTATTTATGGATCGTTTTTTACATCTTCCCACTGGTACTTGTAGCAACATGCTCACACGAATGCAGCCTCTTGTGTTATTTAATGCGGGTATTTTTTTATCTGAATGCTTTAGGGAGTGAAAGATTTTCTTTTGAGTCCTGGCTTGTTAATCATTCTGTATTGTGCTTTAGTTTTGTCTCACAAAGACCCAATGGTGAAGTTCAATTAGGTAGCTGTGGCTGATAGGTCCTCTATTGTTTTGTACTGATAAGGGACATTCAGTCCAGAGCATTTTTATTTTATCTTTAGCTTTACATCTTTATACAGTAGTGTATGTAGATATGACTATCTGCAGATGTGACCACGGTGTTAGATACTGGTATTAATTGCCATTCACTTGTGTATTTAATGAAAACCATGTTTTGCACCATAATAAAAAATGTGTGTCATGACTAAATATATTGATTTAATCCCCTTGTCTTTCTAAATTACACTCTCTGCCACAATTGTCTAAGAAAATATATGACAGCCCTCTTCCACATCAACCCCCCTTCTTTCCATCTACCTCCTGTGTCTCCTCCCTGGTCAACAAACAGTGTTTGTACAGCCGTCTGTGTGTGTTTGTGTGTGTGTGTGTGTGTGTGTGTGTGTGTGTGAACAATCAGAGTAAACAATGGTGGTTTGAAGCTGTACTGGGTTCCCCTTTTTCCCATTTTTCAGGTCACACCTCAGTTGTCCAAACCTATTACCTCAGACCTTCCCTTGTTGAGTGAGTGTCAACACAGTTGATCACGTGGGATAGTTAAACAAATGTGTAGCGGCTGAAAATAATGTAGATGTTTGCAGAGATGGGGTTTAACTAGTAGAAGTAAGAAGGGCGTTTTGAGGAATGAGAGCAAAACGCAACCCTGTCTCCTAAAAATTATGTTTATGGAGTGCTGCAGGCATGATGTTGATTCTTTTTGTAGGATAACCCGGAAGTTAGCATTGCCTTGGTTCCCTCAGCAAAAAGCTAAAGGGATTTTTTGGATTACAGAAAAAAGCACTGTGGCAAACAAAGAATCAGAACCAGATTTAAGGTTTATGATACTTAAATGGTTTGTTCAGGAAGAACTTTTTCACACCACGTTTATGATTTTTGAAGTGTAAATGCAATTGTATATTATGTCGTAGAACAAAACATGAACATCTGTTAAGCTTGTGTTAACCACAGGCCTTATTTTAGGCATGTAACCAAAAACCCATTCAGGTAGCCCATTGACTTCGACACAACGGGAAGTGCAAAAATGCTAACTCATTTCTGGGTTTTAGGACTCGTTTTACCATATTCATTTTGGAAGAAACATAATTGCTGCCTGGATTACATTCACTGGGAAAATGTTCTATATTGTACCACACAGAAGAAGTAGGGAGATGGGTATGGGGGATGGTGGGCATATAGTGTGCGTGACTTTGGCACCATAGACCAGAGTTTGCTCTGGTTAAGGTTTGGGAAAGATTATGCTTTTGGTTAAATATAGTAAAAGTGAACACGTCCTGTCTCGTGTCACTGTTGACTTTTCCAATATTTAACTGAAGTTGTGATCTTCCCATTTGTTTAACCAAGCACTTTGAGTTGCCTAAATTACACACAGCTGCAGAATGACAATCACACTCGGCCATAGTTGTTAATGTAGTCTTTACTTACTCGCCTAAATAAGCTGAGCATGAGCATCAAATCCAGTTTAGTGAGAGGTAGTGCTGAATTATTTCCAACTTCCATACATCTTCTGTCAAACAGTGTTTATGAATTGGAAGCGGCAGTACACAAGAATGTATGTCTATAAATGCATAAACAATATTTACACTTGTAACTGTTGTCAGTATTACTTACTTTTAGACATCTTGATACCTAACAATATACATATGATACAATACTTAGAATACAATCGTTTATATTGGAACATATTTGTGTATCTCATCTGTCCCACATGCAGGTTTGATGTCTGTCTTTAAACAGAAGCAATGTTGATGTAAAACATGTACATTATGTGTGTGTGGTTGTGACAGTATAGCTGAGATGAGGCTTTATGTGCCCCTTAATATCTTGTTTTCACAGTTTGAAAGTTAAAGGCAAGGCTTGTGTGCTAGGTAAAGCTATAACATCCTCCACAGTTGATAGCCGCTGTTATGCCTGTTTACCTGCTTTGCCTGTTGATCTTGCTAAAAGCCTCTCACACCCCCTTAATACACACTCTCACATGTGCACACACACACACACACACACACTAAGCATGAGTGTTTGTGTACCCAGTTTAAACACACACATTAATAACAACTGTAATGCCATTCTTTGTCGAGTGCTTTTACAGGTTCAACATTGACCTTAGTGTTTAATCTTCCTGCACAAACGACCCTCATTTGATATGCAAACAAATCTTTTGTCACTGTCAGCCAACTCCCATGTTCTGAGAAGGCGAACACAAGGACAAAGCTGAGACTATTCTGTGTCCTGAGATAATAAAAATATTAGACTCTGAAGCCAGTTATTGCCTGATTCTCTGATGGCATTATATGTCAGCTAAAAACAGGGCAGATCTGAAGGTGATGCAGGGATTGATGCCAATATTTTTAATTACTAGCCCCACGGGCCACCTAGTCCCTAAATTTGGTGGCCCAAATGTAAAGTGTATGTATGTAAAAACAATTCAGAAGAGGCAATTTAATGCAACTTAACACAACGTTCCTTAACTGTGACAATGAAAAGACATTAACAGAATCAGGGATACAAACGTGTATGGTGAAAAAGAGACAGCTATCTGAAGTCAAAATAAAAAAAATGCAACAGCATAATAACATATAACCATGTGACCAGGGCTTTCCTCAAGTTTATGGAGTAGCCAGCTAGGTGGGTCCAGGGGTTTTGTTTTTAAAATAGGATTTAGGGCATCTGACATTATTTAGCATAATTTTGCAACAAAATGCTAAAGCATTCTAGGACATTTTAAATGTAAAATTGCAGTGTGAGGCTGATGGCATAGCCTACATTTTCCTCATGACACAGGCCTGTTACTTTGACAATATTGCTTGTTTTAGTGTGTGTTTGCAATGCTTCTGCTATAAAAAAAGTGTACTGTAAATAAAGAATTCATTCAATAAGTCCCTAAACTTATGTGGGGGCAGGGCTGAGACAGACATGCACGTTTCTCTATCATCATGCTTGCATTGTTTTGTAGTTAAGGCTTGTGGTTGTAAAATGTAAGCTACTACCGTACTTTCCGGACTATTGAGTGCACCTTTATATAAGCCCCACCCTCTGAATTGACGCGCAAAATGACTGATCTGAAGAATTTAGTGTGAGTACGTTTGATTTATGGTGATTTGAACAATTTCATTGGTCCACTGTGACCTGTTCGGTTTATTTCTTGCCTAAGAGAAGCTGCTCTGACACGGAGTACAATAACGTTAACTAAAAAGACGTAATGTACATTTATTAAAATTATATTAAAAGTCATGTCCTGACGTTTAAGCAGAAGTTTTTTTGGTTCTCTGTCTAACTTTCTCTTTGCTTTGGCAAAGGCTCGCAGTATAGGGCTAAAACTTGGTGGCCACAGGGGGCCACCCACATGGAGTATTTGGTGGCCACAAAGTAACTTGTTGTGGCCCTGGGCCTTCAGGCCATGCTTAATGTTGAACACTAATGTGTTGGAAGATTGCTGTCTCCCACTTTCTACCTGAAGACAAGGAGTGGCCATGTACAGATACGAGCATACAAGAGAAGACAAAGGAGGGGTTTTGAGGCAAGGAAAAGCAATGTTGTTGCACCGTTTTAATCTCTTGGTGGATTCAAGAGAAACAAGTAAAGTCTCTATTTGTCCACCACTACTTCAAAATACCTGCAGATTCTAGTGTTAGGTCCTCAGGGACACATTCCACTTAAATGCCCTTTAATTGCCCTTTTTAAAGGAGCACACACAAAGAAGCTGAAAATAAATGCAAATGATTAATTAATTAAGCTTTCTGTATTACTCATTAATTGGTTTATCAATTTATTCTGTTTAACATAAAGTGAAGTCTGCATTCATCCATCCACACCCTTCCCCTGTGTTATCAGCTGCCGCCGTAAGATGTCACTGTGGTCCGTTCATTCGTGCTGCTCCCTTTTCATCCTTCTCCCTCCAAACTGTTGACTCCCTCTCCAATAAGAAACAGATGGGAGACCTTTGCTGCGGGCTACTGCCAAATGGAGCAAATTCTCATTACAACGTCTGCAAGCTCTGTTTCTTCTCTCCACGCGTCACCTCCACCCCTCGCACCACTTTGCCATCTGATGTCTTCAACGCTTGTTTCTGACACAGATGATATACCTTTTGATATACCTTGTTTTGCTGATTACAGGATATTTATCTTTAGCACAACATAGGAAACAGACATCAAACAGGATTTTGGCTGCTTACAGTGACTTGTTACCTTGCCATGCAAAAAGTTGTTGTTGTCCTGCGAAAACTTTCAAAACACCTGCATCTCATGAGCCAAGAAAACAATCTTGTTTTCAGCTTTATGACAATGCATTTCTTAAGTAATCCATTGTGTTATTAACTCGTTGGCTTGTCTTAAGCTGTGGTTCCCAAGCTGGGGGTCAGGACCGCTACAAGGGGTCGCAAGATGAATGTTGTGATTATTGCCCAGGTAGGAAATGAGAAAAGACAAAATTCTGATACACATGTTTATTTTTCAGACGTTTTGTTTTGTTTGCTTCTTTCACTTCAACTGTGGTTTCAGACCATAAAATGATTCAAAATTTTTCTTCGTGTGAACTGCTCACATAAACATGGCAACAATGGGGCACATGGGAAGATATTGCTTCCTATTAAAGTGTCCAAAAAAAGTTGGGAGCGCTGCCAATTGTTAATGTGAAGATTTCAAAATAATTTGAAGATTATTGGTTTTCACTGGACAGCAATGCTACATAGTTTCTCTTGGAGTGGGAGCAAATAAGAATCACTACTACTAGAGCAACTACATTTACTTTTTTGTTTTCTTTAAAAAGGATCATCAGAAACACAGTATTTATTAAAAGTAGTAAACCATTTGCTTATTTTATCTTGGTGAATGTTGTATGTAGGCCTAATGTATTTAGCTATCATTTTAAAATGGTAGGATGTTGGTCCTACAGTATATGTATACGTTATACATTTTTAGTTTGGCTTTTACATTTCAAGGCACAGTCCCATTTAGTGAGACATACAATCTTTGCACTGTAACACTCTCCGCTCACCTTCGTCCTTAGTCATGCCGTCTATACCCACAAACTTTTTCTCTATTACTCTCTACACAGACAAATCCTCAGCTCTGTTTGAGTCCCCAGTCTGGAAGGCTTGCACTTTGAATGGAATATAAATGACATCATTATGTAATATTCAATCTGTTGCTGCAGCAATATCCTATTCCACAGATAGCCCCCTTCACCACCCACCCCATATGCTCTGGACTCCCTGGTCTCCTGTTCTTTTTCATGGAGAATATTAAAGAGTTATTAAATTAATCTGTGCTCGCTGGTGCATGTTATTGCAGTGCAGAGATTTGTGGGGCGAATGAAGCCGTTAGGCCGCACCCTAAGCTGATTTATTAAGGGTGCCAGGGAATCACCAAATAGACCTGATAACCTGTTTTATTTTGCATAAGTGAACACTTTCCCTCAAATCCGCTTATGTTTTTCCTTCGCCCCCCCCTACAAGTTTAGCTATTTCTTTCATTTTTCTGTGACCCGAGGTCTTTCAGCATTGTTGTCACAGCCTCTTTGTTGATACTATTATGAGAGCTAATAATTTACAAAAGAGTGAATGGCACAAGTGAGTGGAAAGTATTTCATATGATGTAATATTGCTTATATGATAGACTTGTACTTTATCTAGTCTGTGCTTTGGCTTTGTCTTTGTATTGAAAATTGTTCTTTTCACTTGTGTGCTGGAGCTGGGCTGAGTGGCAGGCAACAGTTGGCTTTATTTACTGTTCGCTTTATTAAAATTAGTCTGTATAGTCAGTGCTGAAAAACAAGGTATCTGATGCTGTTCTTCATTCAGAGCACATTCCCATGTCAATAGCTGCTTTACAAGGACAATATGTCTTCAACCCAATTGAAATCAGTCTGATTAGAGATTCCCACTTGAGTATTTACATGGACTTTCTTTGACATGCATACAGTGGTTTGACTTACTGTGAAGAGTTTAATCTTCCTTCTTTTCAAACACTTTTTATACATTATGTGTTTCGAGCCTTTCGACAACCAAGGCATTAAACAATCCTGAAATCTTTAAAGGGCATTTTACATGTTTATTAGGAACTTATATTTTCCTATTGAAAGACTTATCAAAGGTTTTCACCACCTCTCTCAACCCGATTGAAAGTTCCTTTTGATCGAGCTGCATCGGGCCAGTCTCTTCAGATTGGACTATTTGGATCCCTGTAATCGCAGATAATGTCTCATGGCTCACATCAGCAGTACTAGTGGGTGTTTTAAGTAGCAAGATAGTAAGTGTAGGCTATAAGCTATCACAAAAAAATAAAATAATAGCGCAAAAGACAGCATGTGTTTAAACACAGTGAATTAGAATTTTACGCAGGTGGTTTTGCATTCCTAATCTTTTTCCTTTTCTGACTCGTGGCCCACTGAATGAAGCAGTATACAAACAGTTACAGTGTAAAATAGTATAAGTGTTAAAAAGACAGCTGGGGGATGTGTGACGGAGCTGCCCAAACAAGTGCATGTGTTATGTGCACAGCCAGGCTTCTGTGTGTTCTTTCGCCCTGACAGAATCAGCAGATTTAACACCCGTTGATTCCACCCCAGATTCCTAACCTCATTTATCAGAGTGTATGCCAGCAGTGTAAACATTTAATCCAGCGTGAGATTTTTGGGCTCCTTTGGGTCAACAGTTTAGCTGTTGCTTTTTTTCCAAGCCTCGAGACAAAGTCTGCTTTCAATTATTTCTGCAAAATTGCTTTATAGGGTCCATGCATGATTAAATATTCATTATGTTATACTAAGCACTTTCTTTGTATATAAATCCATATTAGATTTGGCTGGCAGCCTGCCTGAAGCCACATGAGAGGGATTTCTGGTGCAAAAAAGCCTTGGACCTCCTTAGCAGCTCCTTTCTCTTGGGTTTGTTTGTTTTTGTTCTGATGTAAATGACTACTTGTTGATATGTTCCTACCATTTTTTGTCCTCCTGGCCAGGCACACACAGGCCTTTTCAGTTTGGGGGGGGGGATTTTAAAGTGGGCATGGGAAAAATAAACAAGCGTGTCAGTCGGTCTGGCGGCTGGGGAGAAGCACTGATCAGTCCAAAAAAACTGGACTGCGTCTGAAGAAATGCCATTTGCATATCCAGCCCAACTTTGTGTGTCTGTTCAGAACGGAGGTGTGTGTTTGCGTGTGTACACTGTGTGTTTTGGAAAAACCAAGGGCAGGGGGTGAAGGAAGCCATTCCATTTCAAATATGACCCGTTTCCCTGAAAATATTTACCTAATATTTTTCTTTTTCCAAGCAAAATTGATCTCTTTGATTGCAAAGATTGCGCCAAAGACCTCATGGAAAATAAATTCAGGAGTATTTGAAATTCCTGAGTGGATTTGCCAGGGCTGCCTAGCATGAGCCCATGTTTATTTGTTTTCCAACTGCAGGAGGGATCATGGTTGTGTTGACTCAGAAGGTATTTGGTTTGACTTCTGTTACATACTTCTTGAAGGGGCTCTTACTGCAGATGGTCAGAAATAGGACAAACCTGAAGCAGCTGTGTACTCTTGTTTCCTCAGAAAGAAAAAAATATACTTGTCTCTCTGCCAAGTAATATGTTTTATAATTTGCTACTGTGGTATTGTGTCTTATATGGCTTTTTTAAAATCATTATTTTCACTCAACCAGCGTCCAGTAAGTGCAGCCACTTTACTAGCCGTCTTGCCTTTGGCAGTGCAACCTGTCTTGCTTGGCCCTGAGCTGTTGGAGTGCGGCTGGTTGTATGCGTTTGAGGAATGCATATCATTCTTGAATGAATTGGACAGACACTGACCGCAGAAAAGAGAGCCTGGTGTTCTGTAGAATAACATCTGAAGAAAAGGAAAACTTAATAGCAGAAGCTTCAGACCTAACCTTTGTGCTCCATCCACAGAAGAGGGATGTGTGCCAGGCCTTGAGAGCCGGTGGTATAGAAAGGTGTAGGACTAATGCAGATATTCTGGGTGGCCTAACACACAGAGATGTGTGTGTGTGTGTGTGTGTGTGTGTGTGTAGTGCTTGTAACTAAACACTTTCCCTCAGTCTCGCACTGACTGAAAAAAATATGGAACTAGCATGACATAATTAAATCTCCTCACAGGGAAATACACACAAAACACACTTATTATTAAGATAATGACCTCCCACCCAAACAAACCGTGATTGCCTATTTGTAACATAAGTGAAACAAGGGGATGCATGTATAAGACATGTAAATGTCTTAAATGTAATGTTCTGTAAACGTGTTTTTATATCATTACATAACTGTTAAGTAATTATTTTAACTCATGCTGAATCCTGTTTTTGGAGTTAGTTCAGCTATAAAGCCACCAGTCATAAAAGCCTGCATACATTAAAGTGTGACATTTTATATGGAACATCTTTATTACATTTTTGACCCATTTAAAGTTGCAGGTGTTTATATTTTGTGAAGTTAAAGCAGGTGTACTTTGTGAATAATCCTATAATCCTATAGGTGATACAATACTGAGATAAGCAGTCTGTAGATATTATTAGGGTAAGAAATGTTGTATTGATTAAGAGTCAGTAGAAACTCAGTAAATGGCTAAGTGATGCTAGGGAAATGTAGTTTTTGTCATGTAGCTGGTGAATCAACCAGTAGTTAATTAACTATGCTCCAACTTCAATATTATCATTATTATATCGGGCTTTTATTAAATTCAGCCAGAGCAGCCTTTTAAGTCCACACTGTCCAGTTCGTCAAAAGTGCAGCATCACATTTTAACCAATTTGTTTTACTTTATTTAAAAGAACTGTGGCAGGATACCTTAAACAAAATAGAACTTCAATTAAAATCAGTGTTGGGTCCATCCCAAACAGAATGTTTATGTTAATGTGGCAGCAGAAGAGAAACTTCCTCACCAAACAGGACCTTGACATTCTTGCCACCTCCATGCCCGCAGAGTGTTTTTTACTTTAGTAGTAGTGCTTGTTTCCCTTCTCAAAAATGAGGCGTATCCATTAAGTCTCATCATGCCTATTTTGGGTGGTTGCTCACCTTGAAAGATGATGTTACGATCAACATGTTATTACGTCAATAACATGTTATTGCATTGAATTGGGGTTGGGGAGAATTCAAACCAGAGTTACGCAGTTGATGTTGTATTGATAAAATTGACATTTGTTTAGTCAAGACACAGAGCTTCTCCTCTGCCTCTCCCTGTCCCCTTTACCTTTTCACTCAATGAAACACTGTGATCCCAGTCCAACATGAAAACCTATTCAGATGTTATGACTGGCACCTGGACTGAAGAGGGCAAATGGAGAACAATGGAGGAACAAGGACTTCTCCATTATGAGAATTAATCTAATCGCAGCTCCCAGCTGAAAGCAGGCTTTGTTAATGGGGCCTGTACAGTCAATTATCTTAATTGTTCTATTTACAGAACCTGCTGCATGTTTCAGGAGCAGGTGCTGGAACTTGAGGGATGAGCTCAGACACTCTCCATAATTGTAATTGTCAATAGATTTACTTATTAACGTCAGGGTGGCCATAAGGGGGATGAGGGTAATCGCAGGTCGTTCAGAGGTGGGGGGTTACTGTGGTGATGAGACACGGGTGGTAGTTCAATTTGAATGGTTATGAACCTGTGATGAGATGACATGTTTGATATTCTGTACTATGTACTATTTTCTATGCAATGTTGTGCTTAAGGTTCATGCTATACCCGCAAGGTATACTTTTCATCCGTCTGGTCCTCCTCCAAAGTCTATTTTCCCTCACCAATTGCTCCAAGGGTGGTACTACAGCTGGTGTTGAACCAGAGGAATTACATTCATAAATCACAGAGTGGAAGATAGATTATTTTCACCTGCTGCTCTGATGCGCTGTCACTGTGAACATCAAAGCCCAATCTCCAGCAACACCCCTGCCCCTGATATCGAAAAGCCTCAGCACGGGGCTCGCTACGGTTGATGGAGCCTTCAGACACACTCTGAGTAGGGTGGTCTGCAGTGTCTCCTTGTACCCACAAACATTGCACTGTGAAATACTCAGAGAGACACGGTCACCCCATAGGGACACCCAGTCAGTCAACTAAACCAGGGATAGACTGAACGAAGAGATCCTGAGGGAGGGGATGAAATCTCTTGTCAAAGTTGGTCTTCTATTTCATACGCGTTTTCTCTTTCTCCTCTCTCTGCACATATTCAGTAGCTGCTATTGCCCTGTTTCAGTTTGGATTTGCTGGAGAGTGACTGACATGGAGGCCCCGTGGAGAAGGTCAAGCACTGGCAGCCATTAAACTCACTTGTCTGCGATATCAAGTGCTCTGCTTTTTCACCACGAGCTGCGCCATAATATAATCACTTGTGCTCTGCACCACGGTGGCCTTTCTGAGCAGTACTTCACCATGTTAGAGGTGTTATAAAACTGCCAAGATTTAAAAAGCCTGTCACATAGAGAAACAGAGAGCACAATTTGGCCAAAAGAGAAGTTGTTAGTAAAAGGGATGGAGAGGATTAGTGGGGAGATTGAAATCTAATTTTACTATCGTACAAAAGAGAAAGCCTTAGGGCTTTTGCATCATCTAAGGACTTGTTGGTACACACTGTGCTAATATAGCTTATTTGGTTATTGTTCTTGTTTTATTCTTTTAATCCATCTTATTGACCATTCACTTGCTATGCCTGTCAAATGTCACGTTCACGCATTGAGACATGTATATATGTGGCAGACCTACCATTCCAAAGTCTTCATCTTTTTTTTTAACCGTCCTCTATTTCAGACAGAGGTAGACAAAAGCAGTGTTCGCATTTATAGCCGGCTGATACGACAACTGTTGCTGGCAGATTTCTTTCAACTTAAGCTAGCTAATTAAGCTAACATTAGCTCCATAAATTGCAGCTGTCATTTGAATGTTTACAGCTAAGTTGAAAACGAGAACCCTGTAAAAGGATCTTGAATATATACTTGATGCCTGCATACATGATATTCTGTTAAAAGACTGAGGCTAAAGATGCAAGTCAACAGTTTCAATGAGTACTACTTAATGAGTTTGACAAATGTAACATCATCTCAGGTAACGTTGCTGTAGTATAAATGTCCCTAAATCCAATAATGAGCTGATAGCAGAGCAGAACTGCTAACATTACCCTAATCTTTGATCGCATCCAGGACAAACTTCCCCACCGTAGGGAAATGCAACACAGGGGATGTGCTTGTCTTGAACAGGGCTCTTTTAACGTAACCTGTCATCCAACAAACAAATGTAACCTAGTTTGTTAATGATGTGCGCCTTGGTTACTATTGTAGGTACAGTGGTAAGTTAGTAGCCAGATATCTTTAACAATTTTAGCTTATGTAAGAGCAGATACATTTAGTCTAATCCACTCCTTATATTTTTGCTCTTGTGGTTTTGGTTTAGGAAAGACTAGAAAAAGACACCACCCTCCAAACTCTTTAAATGCAGTGTATTGCTTTCACTAGAGCCCCATGCGCTCCACTCTAACATAAAGAAATTCAAAGGCTGACAGACCTGCTGTGCCAAGGTAAGCTAATCATATCTTAGCAACCAGTTAGACAGTTAGTCAATGGTCAATGCCAGTCATAAACTATACTACTAATAATGTAAACTGTGACTGGGCTTCTAGTGTAGTGAACATTATTTTGATTCAAATATTTCTATAAAACCTTTTTCTTGTGTAAAGATTAAAATTACACCTTTTCTAATTGTTTTCCTTGTTGATGTTCATTTTCAGTTACCCTTGGAACTCCTCAACAAGCTTAAACCCACAACACAATTTGGCTGGTAGTCAGTCCAATCCAGTAATCACATTACCTCCAAGCAGAAGACATTTTTATAAATAAACAATTGCACAGTGGCAAATTTAATTTAGTGCTTCATAATTAACCTTGGGAAGAAAACTCATTTAAGTCTATTAAATCATCAAATGAGCTCAGGTAAAGCTAAACTTGATTATGCCGCACACACGCACACACAAAAATGCTGTTACAGTCTTTGAGGTGAGGAAATACCGTCATTTAAAGGAGCCAAAGCAGCTCTCTATTTGAACCGTTAAATTGTGGCTCACATCAATGCAATTAAACTCGTCAGAGGAATACTGACTTTCTGGTTGAATTCACAATGTTAATTAGCCGGTTGGGATTTTTTGAAATAAGTTATTGCTCTGCTTTATCTTGCGCTCTGGGTGAGTGATTCTCATAAAGACTAGAGCCTTTCTATGTGCCTTCCTATCATAGGCAACGTGTGGGGTGAACTTGCAAAATAATTGCAAGGAAGTGTGTAACTAATGATTTCCACAAAGCTGCAGTGCATAATGTGTTGCTGTTTAAAATGCAAATTTCTCCTTGTTTATTCAGGGAGCATATTCAAATTCCAACGTACAAACCATGTGCTATATTTCTCAACTTAGATTTAGTTCAACTTGCAAACATTTACCAGTTTGTCTTAGTCCCCCAGACTTGTGTTCTAGATGTTTTTGCCATTTTTATTTGTTTCTAGTATTATATCATAATTTCTCTTAATGAGATTTTCATCTTTTCCATATATTTGCCCTGGTTGATTGTAGTAGCACTTTTAGGTGATTTATATGTATGTGCAATATTTTATTTGAAGCCTTGGCATCTACTTGATGCCTGCATGATCTCTGAAGCAATCTAGTTTTTGCAGAGTTAAACATTACTATAAATAGGCACAGTAAAAGCTTTTTTCATATACCACATTTTGTTTTATCAAGTGGAGAGCCTGTTTAATAATGTCTGTTTGAATTTTAAAACTCATGTAAAATGTTCATAGGTGTGAATAAAGCAGGCAGGTTTCCTTTAACAGCAGCTGAGGTCATTGTGGTTGCCCCAGCATTGCCCATGACCTTTGGAGCTGCCATCAGTGGCCAGCTGTAATCTATCAACATCTAAACTTTCCCCTGTGCTCAGTCAAACACATGTGGGAGAGCAGCCACTGACATTAAAACTCAATTAGCAGGGCCACTTTCTAAATAATACATTAGCAAAGTGCATTAGCTGCATATCGTCTGGTGCCCAGAGCACAGTTCTTGCACATCTCAATATGTCAGGTCTACAACTGTCTGGGAGCTAATGTGTTGGAATGGGGGATATTGGGATGCAGATGAGCTCCAGCAATTAGAGCATTGTCATTTAACATGGAGGAGGACATTTCTGTTGGACTGGATATTCAGTATTTGATTTGTCTTTTAGTGAACTAAATTCCTGAGGTCACCTGCTACAAGTGTCATTAATATGATAAAGTACACATTGCAGCAATAAATTCATTTATTTTTTGTAGTAGTAGTAGTTAAACTTGGATAAACACTGTCTCATGGTGCACTATGCACACACTTTTTAGCTATGCTAGCAGTGTGCCTCTAGGGTTGGAGATATTGGTCGGTCAGCACCATCGGGTCAAGGTTGTCACTCAGGCTACTTTCAGATAGGATCAGGCTGCGGCGAAATTGCAGATCCCATGCATTTGAATGCAGAAGTGGGGGCCACAGGGGTTCCTGGAAAAAACGCAGCAGCCTGCAGCGAAAAGTTAAAACGGAATCAACTTATCAACAAGAAAGGCAACCCGACGGCACACTGCTACGGCCAATCACGCCGGTTATCGGACGCCCAGGTGAAGATCAGCTTTACCAGGCATTAGCTGTTTATCATAATATTCCACTGTGCAACTGTGAAGATGGAAGATTGACTGATCGCCACCACAATGATGAATGTACATCAGCTGTTCAGCCCTGCCACAAGGGAG
This sequence comes from Nannoperca obscura, assembly GCA_036024295.1. Classification (NCBI taxonomy): domain Eukaryota; kingdom Metazoa; phylum Chordata; class Actinopteri; order Centrarchiformes; family Percichthyidae; genus Nannoperca; species Nannoperca obscura. The sequence goes on from JAVQJL010056428.1 coordinate 20,024, forward strand.
TACAAAGACGTTAATTGCCGTGTAGTCGCATGGCTTGTATTGGTCTTCAAGCCGGGTTTGCTGGTTAGTATGTGACACTCCCACACCGCTGCACAACCCTGTGGTTAATTGCCACAATGGCTGATTCTATCTGAAAGCAGCCTCACTCAGGGAAATATCTGAAAATTGATGAGATGGATTGGCACAAAATGTACAGACGTTAAGTGTTCCTAGATAATGTATCCAAATGACTATGATGAACCCATCACTTTTCCTGCATCATGAGGTTGACATTTTAGTTTTGAGTGAAATGCATATTACAATTAGATGGAGTGACATGAATTAATTGTAAAAATTGGTGATCCCCTGACTTTTCATGTAATGCCATCATTATGTCACAATTTTAACACTTTACTTCATGACCAAATATCTGCTTAACTATGACATTCCTCTCAGTCTCAGCTTTACATTGTGTTCAGTGCTGATTACCAAATGTTGGCATAACACACTAAACTACGACTGTGACTATTGTAAACATTATACCTGCTAAACATCCACATGTTAGCATTGTCATTGTGAGCATGTTAGCATGCTGACTTGAGCATTCAGCTCAAATAACCACTGTGCTTAAGTACAGCTTCGTAGTGCCTCTGTGAAGTATAGCAGGTTATTCTTTGGTAAAGACTGTCTACTACAGCACAATACAATACAGCTTTTTAGTTTTCACTTAAAATTGTTTTTGAATTTGTCTATAGTATTTTTTCTTTCATCTTTTTCTACTGTTGGTCAGACTAGTAGCTGAAGCTAAGAGCAAAACATGGGGAAGGTAAACTGAGTCAATATTTTCCAACCTTGGATTTATGCATAACTTTGTTGTAGCCTTAATCCCCACATTACTGAATATGCTGTGGTCTATATACTACCATATTGGTAACACTGTGAAAAAGAAGCTGCTCTATAATGTATCCGCTTGTGGCGCAGTCATAATAACATATCCATAACTTTGAATTTAACTGTACAAAATCCCATTCAGGAATGCTACCGCCGAGTAAGGCTACACCATCTGCCACAGCACGAACATAATACAAACAAATACTATAAATAGATTACAGGAGGCCTTATCCTTCATCCACACAAAAAGATGTTCTCTGTATTTATTCAGGGGAGAGAAATGCGCTAATCTGGCTTTGTTTCACTTAGAGGCCTCATTTGTCATCCCATTGCTCTGTCTTTGGGTAATGACTCCCCTGCTTAAAAGCCCACCAACTGTTAAAATAGCTTATTGCAATGCACTGGGTCGCCTTTTTCCAACCATATTAAAGCATAAACAGATAAGATGGAAGTAAAATGAATTGTCCTTTAGACATCCCAAATAAGGGCCTTAACTCACTCCCTGGCTTTAGCCCCAGCAGAAAACAGTTGCAATCATGAGCTATAAAGGATAAATACATTTGCAAGTGATTACCGTTAAGCTGGTTCCTCGTCAACACCAACCAGGACATGAAGGTCCCTGCCAAGAACAGTGAAAGCTCTGGGTTTTTGCATCCACAAAAAATATTGGAAGGCATTGTTGAGGGATAAACACTCTCAGCCAAAGTGGGTTGGATGTTTTCCTTGTGTTCCTGGCATAGCCTTCAGTTTCTGCAGCTGTCAGTGGTGTGGTTTTGCTAAGGCACTGTGAATCCCAGGCTGACTTTTTACTGGCTGTGGTTGTCTTTGTGATGACAATGTTGAGACTGATCTCCATCCACCCACACTCATTAAGGTCTAGTATGCATGGTTTTCTATCGCTCTCTCGCTCTCTTTATCATCTTTGTGTTAAACTCCTAGTCTCCTTTGACCATTAGGTTGTGATGTTTTAACTGTGCTGTACAAAATCATTTAGATGTCATGTCCTAATGACCATCGCAGTTTGGCAGAATTATCTTGAACTCTCTCACTGGCCATTATTTACCTACATTTACATGCCAATAATCTGCTGCATTGTGACCACTGATCACAGAACTATGAACGGACTTTGAATATAGTTGTTGTCTTAAAGTGACCTGCTATGTCATCATTTTAGAAAGGCTTTGTTTTCCTCGTCATGTGTGACCAGCATTTTCAGATTTAACCTCTCAGGAGTGCGATTGTAAGAAGCTCCATTTTTTTAATGACACCACTTATCGTGTAAATGGTTGGCTAAAAGTGAGAGGAACATTTTTGTTTTCGAGTTAAACTGGCTTACTGTGGACATAGCCTTAGTCCTCAAGATTTGGTTTATCTATTTAACTGTGAAAGCCAAATCATTGCCAGGACTTGATTTACCCTGGGTAGGGCTTGCTAAAGATAAAAAAGTTGAATGAAACTGGAAATGCAAATAATAGGTACATTGTCAGACACACTTTTAGACACCACTGCAACACACTGAATAAACCATACACCACACTGACATTTCATCTTCTTATCCTCAAGAAGCAAAGCTGTACTAAAAACAGCTCTACATAATGTAGTCTGTGTTTGCATTTTGGAGGGTTTGATGTAAACTGTGTCTGTGAAAAAGACTAATAAAATGTCCCTGCATCTGTGTAATAATTGAATAAGTAACTTATTTATCATTTCAAAAAGGAAAATCATGTTCCCCATTGTTGTTTAGCTAATAAATGCTAAACTGATATGTACAAGGTCAGAAGAACTGGCATGGTTTTGACTTTCTAACATTCAGAAGGAATAAGTCAAGTGTTAGTGTGGCATAAACATAAATACAGCAAGGATGAAACATTTCTTTGTTTGCTTGGACTGTAATGTTGTTTCTAGTTTGTTGGGATTTGTTACCAAATGTGTTAGTGTGTGCTAGTATAGAAATACGACTAGCTCAGGGCTCGTTCCCCAAATTTTTTTTTGGTAACTACTAATAGTTATTAGGTAATTTCTCCTTCTATGGCTGAAAAAAACAGTTGGGGGAGACAGGAGACACCTGTACTTTGGTATTTCATGTACAACTGTTTGCTTTCCTCTCTAGTATATTGTTTTAATATCCCTATTAAATACCTTCATGTGGCTTATCCCTGTCATGCCTAGGCATGCGGGAGCGGAATGAGGACCCAAGAGCAGACACAGGTGTGATCCAACGGAGCAGTCTTTAATAGGAAAAGTACTTCACGTACCCAAAACACAAAATCCTTGGGTAAACATACAAGGGCATAAATCACGGAGTCTGAGGGAGCACGGAAAACACGGAACATGAAAACACAGGAAACAAGGACGCAAACTGACACATACCGAACGCAATGAACCGACCCAGAACAAAGGAAACCACCAGACTAAAAAGAAAAGACACGAGGAAACGAGGAAAACAGAAACAGGTGAGTCACAGACACAGGTGGGAGTAATCAAGAAGGGAGGGAAAACAGACAGAGACAGGAAACTGACCCAAAACTACAAAATAAAACAGGAAGGAACAACCCACAGTTTCTGGGCCATGACACTGCCAAACAGTTGTCATACATTGTAATGCTACACACAAACACACAGGAAAAGTGTAGTACGTTTCTAGTCTTTACCCTTAAATGGTTTGCTTATGTTTCACATTCCAATATATATCATATTCCACTTACAAGTACATTAATATTTCAACACATCTTCAATAACAGCTGTACTTTGACACAGTGGTGTTTTAGCATGTTAGCATGCTAACATTTGTTAATTAGCAGAGGTTGATGGGAATGTAATTTGGTCAACCAAACTAAAGTATTGGACACAATTTTGGCATAATGGTGGTGCTAGAAAAAAGGGCTGGGCATCACCAAAAGTATTGCAATTCATCCTGAGGGGGACATGAATATCTGCACCAAATTCCATGATTATTTATCCAGCACTTAAAACCACAAATGTCAACCTCGTAGGGAAAAGTCAGAGGATCACCAAAATCTGTAGTAGAGATATTTCAGTCAGTACCAAAGTGGTGGGCTGACCCACCAACCAACCGACTGACCGACCTTGCCATGTACCCATAGAGCCAAGCCACTTAGTTTACATTATGATTACAATGTTGTGTGGGCTGAAACACGCGCAGGAAATGTGAAACCACTAAGCAGAACGCAGACAAACAGGTGACTGAGAAGCAACAGGTGGTTTATTCAAAACACTGGGGAATCCAAGAGGAGGAGGAGGGAGGTCGTGGGAGCCCGGGGAGAGGCAATGTGAAACAGGACGGGGGGGAAGCCGGGTTGGCCTGGGCAGGATCGAGCAGGGTGATGGTGTGGCGGAGACAGAGATTGTTTGGACAGAGAGGCTTGGAGCTGGAGCACAAGGAGAAAGAACGTTAGGAAAAGTCAAATATTCAGCGGTAAGTCTTACTTAAACTTCTTCTTCTGGTCGTGAGAATGTTACCACAGTGGTAAACGGATGATCTGGCAAAGACTGGAGGGGAGAGCCGGGTTTTAACTGCAGACGAGGTGATGATGAGATGAGGAACAGCTGCGGATGATCAGAGGGAAGCAGACTGCCGGACCCGCCCAGGCACAGACAACACACACAAACACACACACACACACACACACACACACACACACACACACACACACAATAGACATACAAAACACAGGGGGAAGGGGAGAGGAGAACAGGCCAACCCACAACATACAAACCTTAATCATGCTTTAGTTGTCAGGAATGATTATTGTTGGGAAAACAAATTAAATGAAACAAATGACTTTTCCCTGTTATTATGAAAAAGCAAAACTCAATTGGTGTGGTATTACTTTTCTTACAAAATGTAAGGCACTTTCATCAAAGTATAGTAACATATTTTTAAGGAGATTTGAGAGTCTGAAAACTGTAAGCGTCCTGATACAAATGGCAGCCTTAACTCATCCCATGTCAGTGTCTGAGGCCAGACAGACAATCTGGAGCATTTAATGCTTTATAACGCATGTCTCCCCTCTTTAAGTTATGCTTTTGTCTGGGGGAAGTAGAATGCAGATAAAAGTTAGCACCAGTAACGGACAGACAGAATACATTATGTCTTAAGTCTAACATTAATAGCTTGTTCTCTTCATCTTGATAGGGGAGCAGATGCCCGGCTGGAATGGTAATGAGGCAGAGGTGCCACTCCACCACGCCTGAGGAGCCATTGATCACTGACAAAAGAACAGTAATACACCAGGGCTGTTCATGGCACCTGTATTTCATCACAGAATAGAAGAAAAGCCATATATACTTATCACCTTGATAGCCATGTCTGCAACAAAAACAGATTAAAGATAGTCTTTTTTTACCTTTTCCCCTTCTATGTATTATTATTTTATTTCTATTACTTTAGGTTCAGACACCGAGTAAATGCATTGCCTGCTTGGCACTGACTTTAATAAAATCTCGTTTGAACACCCATCTTTTCTTGACACAAGTCATGTCTGAGAGAAAAAAAACATAGTGAGGTGTTGAGAAAAGATCACATCTCTTCCATTCTCACTGGTGTTTTTCTCTCTCAGTCTCAGGGCTTGTGCTTGCTGAGTATAATAGTCTGTACGGTTCAATCTTCAGTTCAACTGGGAGTTCTAGATGCACAGAGAAAGTCAAGAATGACACAAAAATATTTCTATGATTGCACCCTTGATGACTTGAAAAGATTTCCTCTTGAATGCCAATAAAAAGAAAGATGAGTTTGCAGCAGCCCTATGAATTGTTGCTATTTAGCGGATTTCGGGAGCAGGAACACACCCCCATTACGTCATCCACGCCACTTCCGTACAAATACCCTGCGTAATCACTTCTCGTCCGCTCTCTACTACTGCCGCCAGACGCCCCGTCTCCCCGTCGGACGACGTCCCGTTCCACGCTCCAAGTTTCCATTGATCCATGCTAGCAAACCTGGCAACAAAAGCGGACACTTCTCCAACGCATCAGTGCCCGAGGCCCTGCTTTCCA
>JAVQJL010056431.1:0-17608 GCA_036024295.1 Nannoperca obscura
TTATAACTACTGCTTTTTTTTGTTGTTGTTGTTGTCCTTTTCTCTGTACAGCACTTTGAATTGCATCCGTGTATGAAAGGTGCTATATAAATAAACTTGCCTTGCCTTGCCTTGCCTTGGACTGGTGACGTTATTTGGAGCCAGAGTCTGTGCAGTAGTGACCCATGGCTTATAGCCGCCTGAACCAGTTGAGAGCCCACTCATAGTTGTCAATCATGACGTGACACAAGAAAAAATTACTTTGACTTTCAGTTTGTCCCATCTACTAACATGGAGGAGGCATATACTGACCTATACTGCAACCAGACACCAAGGGGCGATTGAGATATTTTAGCTTCACTTTTGGGGAACTGTCATGTCATCTATCTTTATATACACTCTATAATCTGTATAGTAAATATGGAGCTACAGCTAGCAGCTGGTTAGCTTATCTTCGCTTAGCATAGAATAGCATAAAGACTTGAAACAGGAGGAAACAGCTAGCCTGGCTCTGTCCAACAATAACAATATTCGCCTACCAGCATCTCTAAAGGTCACAAATTAGTACGTTATATGTTGAAAAGACACCAATAGAGAAAAACAAGTGATGTAAATAATTTCTGAATAGAGCAATTCCAATTTCATATGTTGCTGGAAACCAACATAATAATCTACTTTATCTTTTACATTTAGATCCCAGTACACACCCATCAACCAGCAAAATATCTACAACAGGACATTTTCTGGGTCATTTTCATGATCAGTGAATGTGCAGTATTTAAAGTTGCCATTGAGTTTGTATTGTGGCATGTCCCTGGCCTCCACAAAGGGACTACAGATGAAAATTAGCTATATATGGAACAATATATGTATTGTGCATTGGCCTTGATAAAATAAATACATGAATAAATATTGTAATTGAGTCCATTACATCAGTATGAACCTAGTACAACTGTGGGGATAATGAAGTTAAACAATCAGGCTTAGGATCATGATAATCGACCTAACATAATTTTCGTTGTGCTCTCTGCAATGAGAGAGTAATGCTGCAAAATAAATAAACAAATCCATGCCATAACAAAGACAAGCCAGTGATGATACTGTTGCTCTCATGATGTTCCTGGTCAGGGCTGCAAATTGCAAATCAAAATCCCTTATCCCTGCATTTTCACAGATGGTATAATGTTCGACTTTAGGGCACTAAAAGGCGTGCAAACTAGTGGTAAATCTATTTGATCCATTTGGGAAGTTATGTACATATTGATATACTGCTCCCACCTCTGCTTTTTTAGTACTTAATACATACTTAATGTAAATGTATCGCATGGACATAGGAAGGTCCTCATCAAACCTTTTCCCACTATTAATTAATATCATTACCAGAGCACTAATATTATAACTTGTGTGCTTCCAACCATACAATGAAAGACAAAAACAGACAGGACAAAGACATACATGATTAGATGAATAAATAAATAAATAACATCAATGATAAACAACAGAAAATAAACCGTTTTCTTTTACAAATGACCAGGAACAAAAGCAAAAGGACAGAAAGTTGATTTAAGATAAGGGAAAGAAATGTTTGAAAACATTCCATTTTCCGAGAATAAGTAAAGTTTTTTGGGTCACTTGTTTTGCAATGAAACTGACAGAATTAAGCATGAACTCATCTGCTGTTATCAGCTGACCAGTTGAGAAGAGAGAGGTGACTGTTATATAATTCTTTGTGTACTCTAACGGTTAACAGGTTAAACGAGTACATGGTGGGTGACGCTGTGGGAGGATTTTCCTGGAACGATGCAGAGATGGGAGAGGGCGGAGTCTGTGCAGGTGCCATTAAAAGCCCTTTAAAGCCCTTCAGGAGTAGATGGTGATGACCTCACGTCCACCTCCACGCACTAGGAGAACCCGATTGAGTCCCTCAGTGAGCACCTCAAGGAACTCCATGTCTGAGAAATATTTGCAGTGAAGGATTTTGGTTTTCTTTCAAGACATAAAATTGTGAAACCAAGCAGTGTTACACAAGATGCTGCAGAGCAGTGATTCCCAACTAAACAGAGTTCTTAATTCTAATATATGATAAACTGCATAACTCCTGTTCTTATTGTTGCAGTTTTTATTTGCTTTAATGACCTTAAGCTTTTATTGTATTATGTTATTGCACGTGAAGTACCAGCACTGTTAATGTCTTGAGTGTTTTCATTGTGTTTATTTTTTATGCTGTCTTGCTGCAAAAAAAATTTCCTCTTGCGTGACAATAAGGATCTGAACTGAACTGAGCTAAGATGGCATATGGCACATAGTATCTTGTACGTATGATGTAGGATACAGTTTTCATTGCCCACACGGTTCTTCGGTGGTCCAGGCATGTTGAGCAGGACAAGTTTTGCTTCCTTGGACTTCTTTGTGATGACCTCATTGAGCCGCATTGCTGTATGCATGCGCCTCACATCAATCTGGTTCCTGCAAGAAACATTAGGCCGCATTGGGTCTGGCTTTTGGTCTTTTTGGTGCTCGGCTTACACAGTATGTCTTGCTACCAAATGTTAATACGTACAGGTTCTCCCATTCCCTGCAGCAGCATGTTAGGAGGGAAATAATTTGTGAATTACATTCAGGAAATGTGCACACAGGAAGCTGCATTTGTTGCATTGTTAGTGTTAGTTAAATTGTATGACATGTGTCATGTCTGCTTCCTGTGCAGCATGTTGGGCTGCGTGAAACTGACTCACGGCTTCATGTTGAAGAGGTCTTTGCCCGCCTCTGGGTGCGCCGCTAAAAGGTTCTGCCCCTTGACCGCACCCTTGTTGTCCGTCCAGGTGGCAGCGCCCCCTGCAGGCCCCGTGGGAGACGTGGGGCTGGTTGGTGTGGAGGCGTTCTTACTGTGGATCAGCTGTACCTGTTTTGGGTTGGAGACAGCCACAGACTGAGAGAGGGACACCGTGACATGACAATGTGACAGGGTGAAAGAGAAAAAAGAGACACCTGTCAGTATAGGTGAATATCTAGAAACCAGTGGCCAGTGGGAAATCACTGAGCAGCCACCGGAAAGAGTAAAACATTGCTGTGATAGCTGCTCTTGTGATAAGAAACATGTCTGTCACAAGATAGTACAAATAGAAGCCGGAGCACAGAGAAACAACAAGTGTGGAGGGGATGAGGACAGAGGAACTGTTAATAAACAAGTTACTTCTCCATTACCTCATCTTCTGGTTTCTCTGCCACGCTGGATCCCTCCTCAGGACTGTGCTGGGAGTGTAAGCCAGGTGGGTTTTTACGCCGAATGGACCCACGAGATGAATCCGTAATGCTCTGGATCTATAGTTACAGAAAAAGTGAGGAAATGGATTAGGTTCAACTTGAAATTTCCCTCTGGAATTTGTTTTTTCTTCCCTCAGATGAGTGAAAACAAGCCCAGACACCAACACCTAATTATGAACCAACTCTCTGCCTTAGAGCTGATATTTGGAGCACACAGAGTGATAATGAAAATGTCAAAATGAATGAAAATGTCAAAATTAATGTCAACGTTCTTCAGGGGCCTAAGTTTCAGGTTGCTCCATTTGGTAAAAGCAATTAAAAATAATATGAGCCTAATTTAGGTATTAAATGTTCTCCGGTTATGCAGTAGTACAAACGTTTCTGGCTTACCTCTCTCTCCATCTCATTCTTGGTCAGATGCATCTGTTTGAGGATCTGTGATCGTTGTTCCATTACCAGCGTCTTCTCATAGGTGTAGGCTGAGATGTCACCGTCATGCTTTAAAACAAAAATAAATGTTTTCAAATATCCTATTATGGAAAAAAGTGTTTGGTTCAGTGGATTAAAATTGGCTTTATCTTAGAATACAAAACTATTTTTCCAAGTTTCCAAAAGAAAAATCTTCTCCTTGCAGGATTTGTTAGAGAACACAGATTATATGTCAGACAGGTCTCTCACCATCTCCACCACTTCCACCTCAGCGTCGATGCGCAGGTGATAGAGGAAGGTGATAAGGTCTTTCTTCATCTGGATACTATTGTCATCCATCTGAGCCACAGTGAAAATGCGCATCTTGCACTTCCTCCACACCTACGGGATGAAACAGGAACATTCACACATTTCTTCAGACAGAATCATACTAAATCTTCTCAAATGTAAAGAGTATTTCATATTGTCTTTCTTCCCACCTTATGCTGACGCAGCAGGAAGGGAAGAAGCATCAACATGCCTCCGTCATGGACAATCCACCACACATCTATGTGGCCTTCAGTGAAGCGCTCTCCATTGGACGGGTAGCTGGAGATATTCTTAGGAACCAACAAGGCCATACTGGCTACAGTTGTCTCTCTAACCACCTCTGCAGAGGGACAGGAGAAAATGGATGTTATAAAATATAATGAAAGGCCTGGTAAAGGCTTACCTCACTTTGTTTAATTCATCCCACTAGAGAGGAAGGGAGAAATTTAGTCAAATACATTTTTTTCTCTGGTAATGGTGTTATTTGCATCAAGAAAAAAAGCCACAACACAAACCTCGAACCATACTGGATTTCTTAGGCTGATACTGATATCAGTATTTGAGATTAAAAAAATCTGCTAATTATATAGCAAAGGAAATTTCTTTTTTAACTTTAAAAACATTTATATAATATATTCATTAATGTCTTAAATGTTAAGACATCTATTATTTTGCCAGTGACTTAAGACTTACCAATAAAGTTCCTAAATTGCTGGTGGTACTCAGGCTGTTTCCAGTTTCGGGGCCAGCTGACCATCACAGTGTTGTGCTTCAGACCTCCCAGTCCTCCTACCTGGATTAGGTGGGATGTGCCATCTCTTAGATTAGAGGAGATGACCACCTGAGAGAAGCCCTTCACCTTCTCTGTCTCCATCAACTTTCGCAAAGACTATAAATACACAGAGAGGGGGCGACAACAACTGTTAAGAGTGTGAAAAACTATAATTGTACTCATGTGCTTGTAGACACAGTCAGAGTTGTGTGATATTAATCCACTGTGTTTGTATCACAAGTCAATGTGTATGTGTTAGATATTAAAGGACGGACCTGATCAGCCCTCTGGGCCTCAGTGTAGTTGTCAAGGAAGGTTCCCTGGACTGAGGTGCCAACGATGGTCAGACCCTTTCCTGCTTTCAGCTGATTGGTCAGAGAGAGCAGACGAGGCTGCTCTACATTCTGCTCAGCGTCCATACTCACGAGAACTAGGATCTGAGGCCTGATTATTAAAAAAAAGCATGCATGCAGTTACTTATCTCAGTAAGGAAAAAAAAAAGTGTTTTAGATTCAACAGGTGATATAAGCTTAACTGTTAGATGTGTGGACTGACCTCCAGTTCTTGGTGTGCGGTGGTCCCTCCTCCAGCCTCATGAGGGCGAAGCGCGCAGCGCTGAGAGAGATGCCACGTATCCCATCACCCCACTCCTTCTCAGCTCTGTGACACCATTAATGGGTTGGCACATTATGTAGGTATAAGTTTAAGCATATGCTCAATAGCATTTATGGTAAATAAAAGCAAGATTAATCCATCACTGTCATTCAAGTAAAACAGTTACCAGTAGCAGAATAATGGGATTTAGATAATTGGTTGCTGGAATGAAATTCTTGTTTCTGGTCCAAGTACTATGCTTGGGTACTTACCCACAGAACTCAATGTATTTGTAGATGCAGGTGGCGATACCCATGGCGACTATGGCGTAATACCAGGAACAGATGAACATGAGCGACAGGCACAGGCTCATACCCAAGAAAGACAGAGCCCTGCAGGCGACAGGAAGTCACACATTTGGTCTAACTGGGAATTTCTGCCAGCTTCACACCGCTGGCTAGAACATAGATTGTAGATAAAGAGTTTTGTCTGTTGCTGCAAAACTGGAGTGCTGGAATACAGCTTCCCATGGTGATTATCATACAATTTGTGTCAAATGCAGGCATTTCAAAGTTAATGGGTGGAACTGTGCCGGCTAAATAGTAGATATGTCATGAAAATAATAACCTTTCATTAAACAGCAGCTTTCAAAACATGACCACCAAAATATGATCTATGAGCTTTTAAAAAGTGTTTCACACATTAATTGGCTCTGATATGTATGTATGTTACGTTTTTAACACTGGCACACAAACCCACCAGTGGTAGAACTTAAAGCGTGGCCTCCAGTTTGGTGTCCTCAGCAAAGTCTGCAGCGCACAGGCAAGATTAACAAACATGTAGCACATCAAGAAGAACCTAAAGGGAGAAGAGAAGGACAGAAGAAGGGAGAGAAAGAGAATTGCACAGAGAGAGACATGAAAAATGATCCTAACTACAGTAGACCTGCACAGCAATGAACAAACATACAGTGAGTCTGAAGTTACAGTGCACTTACATGGAGAGGATGGGTGCGACTGCATCCAGGGAGGCAATGATGATGCCAATCTCACAAATGCTAGCTGTCAGCAGAAGGGCCCAGGTGGGCTCCCCATTGGCTTTGCCATGTCCAAACACCTGCAACAGCAAATAATTAAATTAAATCACATTTTATAGCTTCTTCTTAGACAATAAGTGTTATTCTAATAAAGAATGGTATTTTATTAATGTAATAATGAAAGATGTTTGTTTCTGCAGCATAAAGCTACAGAAAATACAAATGTATCTGTCTCTGAAAACTAATTTGATTGCTACACGTGTACACACTCTAAGAAATGGGATGATGCCGTCTCGAGCGATGGCCTGTAGGAGACGTGGAGCTCCAGTCAGACTCTGGAGCCCTGCTCCGCAAGTGGAAAAGAAAGAGCCAAACACAATGACCCACGGAGACGGCCATGCCAGAGTCCCAATCACCAGGTTTCCATTGACCCCTTCACCAAACCTGTGGAGAGAGACGAAGACAAAATACTCCAAAGCTGTAACAACACACACTGACTTGGTCATTCCAGCAGATCATCTAATGTCTGTTTAATGTTTTTAAATTGCTATATAAATGGACATTAATGACCTTTTACTAAGCCCCTCACCCCCATAGTTACTGTTTCTATGCATGCAATTTACAAAACAGGGGACAGCGAACCTTAGTTAACTTTTTTAGTTTAGTAATTTTTGAAACAATGGGTCCTTGATTTCAAACAGAGGTAAACAAAAGCAGGCTTATCATTTCTAGGTGGTGGCTGTGAATTTTGTCGGCTGAAATGTCAATTGTCAGTTGTTTAACAGGTTATCAGCTGTAGCTAGCTAATTAGGCTAACCCTGGATCCATTAGATGGTTAAAAGCATTGTATCTGGGTGACATTTTTCTTACATATGCACATTATGGCTGCATAATGCCACATGGTATGATGCTAAAAGACTGGGCTAAAGCTGCATGTCCCAGGCAAAAGATAGGCATCCTCACAAGTTGATGATCCATGTGGAAAACAAATAAAAACACAGAATTGTTCACAGGGTTAGGGTTAGGGGGTTAGGGCAGTGTAGAGCTAGTTACTCCTAATATTATTACAGGGAAAGGTTATTACACTTTGAAAAGCCAGAAAGAGGTTAGATGTATGCATTATTGATCACATTTCCAATATATATTGCTTTGGAGAGGGTGAAAAAAAGAAACCACCATTCAAACTAGTCTGAACACTGCTTCAAAAAGCAAAACAAAACAGGCCTGCATGTTGTCTGCAAGATGTTATTGGACAGTTGTTGTTGGGAGAGGGGTTTAATAGTCGTTTGACATGATTTGAATATGATTAAAACTACTACTAGTAGTTACTGTAAAGTTACTGGAAATGTACACAAATCTACATAATTAGACTTACTTGTCCCTCAGGACAACTCCTTCTATACAGGCACCAAACAGCACCACACATGACATGTCTGGGGAAAAGCTGTTAAGAATGATATCGTTGGAAATGTTTGATCCAACCATTATGATAGCATGGCAAAGGTTATGTAAGTCATCAATCAGCACTCTCAGATCCACACAGTTTCTATTGTATTGACCTCAGCTCAGTGAAGGATACACACAGTGGATGTGGTGGTGATGGCTGCAATTGTGCCGATGGGGATGGACTTCTGAGCATCACGCAGGTCTCCAGAGCGGTTGGAGCCTGCCATGATACCTGTGAGAGGAGCAAAATGAAATGATCAGGAGCTTTGCACTTTTACACCTCGTCACTTCAGATGTCTCTTTATTTGGCCTATTTGACGCTAACCTGTGACGGATGGGAAGTATATCCCGACCAGCAGGGTGAAAAAGCTGGTGATGTCAGCCAGGACGTAACGATTGGAACTAGTTGTAGGACTGTCTGGATCAGCGTCCGATGCAAGCCCACGCTTCTCCAGGAACATCCCTTTTTCCAGGTAGTTACCAAACAGGTTCTCTAAACAACAAAAAAGCATTGAATTGTGCATGTGAGGTGGATTGATTTTCAGAGGGTATTGTCATTTACATTGATATGGAATTTCTTACCTGCCAGGATGCCACTGGTGACCCCTGGGATGCCCTGTATCTCTGTGACGTTGTTGTTGGCAAAGTATTCGTCACAAGTGGCATTGAGGCTCTCAGAATCACAGAAGGTCCTCCACAGTTTGGTGGTGACGGTCTCATTGTCTATTTCAATGACCTTTGCACAGACGTCATATCCTTTGGAAACAAGAGTTCGATTTCCAAGGAGACAGACGCTGTAAAGAAAGTCAACAAAGGCATCATTGTCACATACTCTGATCAAGATCAGAGACTTTACCAGTGAATGAATGAGTCACTTACGGGAAGACAGGGGGGTCGATGGCGGTCTTGATTACTCCGGCATAAACAGCCACGATGGAGAGGATGACACAGGCCAAAAAGACCAGTGCCAGCTTGTTCACATATTTTACCCCCACAAACACCACCAGTGCCATTAAGCTCAGTACAATGGTGCCATACACCCGCATGTTGTTGAGGAGAGCCTCCTCTGCCTCCGGACCCTCCAGCCCCTCGATCCTGAAGATGGCTGCCTGAGGAATGATATAAATCTGAAAGAATGGAAAGATGGAGGGAGAAAGGTGGAAGCAGAGGAAGCATAGAGAGGAGAATACGACAAGGTGTGGTGGAGTATGGGGGAGAAGGGTGGGAGCACAAGCAAATAATAATGAAAGAAAATTAAACATGGTCTCCACGTCAAAGCAGAGCTGCCAGAATTAGACAAATATTACCTTCACAATACCTTGTTATAATGTAAAATGTCCATATTTGCTCATTAATACATTAAGGTTGTCAACCCCCCCCCCCTCCCAAAAAACCTACAAATCTCCAAAACAGACTTCTATTAATCACAATCAAAGTGTTAAACATTGTTAATTGAAAGTACAAACAGTCCTTAAGAAAGGAAATACAAGATATAATATATCAGCATACACAATAACAGGACCCTGGAACTGATACACCTCAAAGAATATAGACCTACTTGATTAAGACTTAAACATTTCGTGCTATGACAAGTGACATGTGTGAGGGGAAAAGGCCTATATAGACAATTTAAAAGGCTGTAAGGACAATATGTAAAACAATAAATGTGTTATTTGGTAATTAACGCTACTTACCAGCAGAATTTCAATACATCCAAGAATGTACATGGCACCTGCAAAAGTGGTGCCCAAGTAGAAGCAGATCCCAACAGCTCCACCAAACTCCGGCCCCAGAGAGCGAGAGATCATGTAATATGAACCTCCAGCTGTGAGTCACAAACACACAGAAGACTCAATGCGCTGTTCTGTCAAACATAAACACGACCCCCTCAGATATCCTCTCACCTGGTACGACTCCATTTGTTGCAATGGCACTCATGGAGATGGCTGTGAGCATCGTCTGAAATAAAAAAAGCAGCACGTAACACAGGAGGGTCACAGGACAGTGAGAGGCAGCAGGTGGGCACATCAAATTTAATATGGCTGACAGCGAGGCCTTAATGAACGGAGGGAGTGAGCAGAGAAAAACATCCAGCAGCACAAGAGTCTGACTCATCTGGTCATGTTGAATTGTTCTGGTTAGGCACAAACTGTCACTTTAGTGATACTCTCATCTGCAGCCAGAGGCAGACAGGAACTCATTACATCAACTAGATACAAAACTTGAGTTAGGTACACACGGGAATGACTTTTTCATTGCTACAGTCGTTTCAGAATGCCAAATCAAGACTGCTCACAAGATCCAATAAAAGATAATCAATTTCAGCATTGCTTATAATGTTTTTGTTTAATGTATACATTGATTTTATAATAATAATAATAATAATAATAATAATAATAATAATCACCTTTAATGCATACTTGTAAAACTTTAAGTTAACAGTTATGAATTATATATTTTTAAACTGGTTATTGACAGAGCAGCAAAATGACAACAGGGGAAAGGTGGTGGTGGGGTATTAATGGGTTTATAGGCAGATGGCCAGATGTCAGGATTTACTATGTCACCTTCAGCATCTGTGCAATGCAAATTATAATTATACATGCTGTTATATATTATAACAGCCTGTATAATTTAATCACAAATGCCTCTAGCTGGGTATATGTGTGCTGAGGAACCACTTTAGACTTATATAATCTTGGGAATGGATGTTTACAGTTCTATAGTCCTGTATTCAATTTACCAGGCAGTTTAATGTAACATCTGTTTTCTGAGTGGACAACAGCCGTTAGTTACAGAGAGGCGGCCGTGTTACACAACAAATATATACATCAACAGGGACGTCTGCAGTTTTCACTCACTGTGGAGCAACACATGAAGACGATTATGAAGGAGCCGAAGACGCCTCCAATCCCAACCATCCAGGTCATCCGCAGGAAAAGGATCACCCCGAAAATGTTCTGGATACATGGCAAGTACACTCCCATCAGAGTGCCCAGCTGTGGAGCCTGAGAAACACAAACACGAAAAGTGATAAGTCAGAAATTGTGTGTGTCTAGTTTTAAGTGTAGCTCAGCTTACTTTCCATGTGAATGGATTGAAAGTGCACTTTGTGGTTCAGTCTCAGTCTCCTCAGTGTGCCTTTTAAATTCATGAAACGGTTTTTGTTCTTTTCAAACACAAAGAGATGGTAATCCTGCAGAGAAGAGGAAGCTCTGTTTTAAAATGGTTCTATTTCCTCTACCCTCTATGAAGAGAAGTAGAAAGATAAATGTTTATTCTTCTTTTCCCTCGTTGCTTCAGTCAGTAAATTGGTTTGAACCTCAAAATAATTGATAAATTATTTTTAAATTACAAAATGTAATTGTCTGTCTGGCTAACAGCAAGAAATTCAATTTTTAGTATGCATAATAAATACACACCTATATATAAATTCTACCGTACAAAACTATAAATTCTACCATTTAAAGCTAGATTACACTGTTTTGCTGTTGAAAGTAACATCTCTCTAATTCTGCATGAATCAGCCAATGTGTAGAAGAAAATACAAATGCCCTCACAAAGTTGACCAATTGGTCCAAATGTTATACTAAAAGTGGTTGAGATAAATATAATAATATTCCATTTCATCCTTAAATTACAATATGTTTTTAACTACTATATCTGGTTGCAGAGGACAGAAAACGTTGTAATACATCAAAAAGTGTAAAGAATTCTCCAGAAAACAAAATCATTTATCAGACTTATCAGTCTTTGTTTGTCCTTCTCCTGGAGTCCTCATTTAGATTCTGCAGAGCACTCTATGAGGAGACGTGTGATGAGAAGCAAATGAATGACAAGCCGAAAAATCAAAGTGCTTGTGTTTTGTCCACGGGAGAAAGCCGCTGGTGAAATTGAGTGATGCTCATGACTGCAGGATCTTTCGGGTCGACTCAGTCTGAGTAGCGTCTTTATATTGCACCATCAGCATCTAGTGACAAGTCTTTCGCTGCAGACTTCATTTCTGAAGTGAGTGCAAAAGGACATCAAAAGTCTCTCTGTGCAAACATTCAAAAATGTGTTGATGCTTTATGTGGGCTTTATGCTATACTTTAAGGCCTCCTATTTAGCATGTATAAGCTGCAACTACATTATAGTGCATTTTAAACCATTATCAGTTTACATTTGGCCTAAAAGAGCCGAGCAGGACAGGACAACCAAAGTTAACAATAGTAGTGGAAATTAGAGTAAAACCCACAGAGGATTCAGGTTATTGTGTGACTAACCCTGTCATATGCTCCACTGAACAACATGCAAATGACCCAACATAAACCCTTATGAGGGCCAATAAATGATAATCCAACCAGAGGAAACAAAAGGGAAGGACAGGCAGGTGTCAAAAAACACAATTTGATTAACATGATGTTAAAATGCCTGGAAATTCAAATCAACAACAATTGCTTAAAATTTGCTCAATTACTCATATCCCCAGCTGGAAATCAGAGGGTTTATGTGAAAACAAGCATCAGAAAATACAGGAAAACATGGTGTCATTCTCAAGGTTGGCTTTGTCGAACAAGGGCATTTATGTGGCTCAATTGGCTAAATTGTATATCATAGTACATCGCACAGGAGAGAAGTTTGCCCTCAACGCTTTCTGCCAGAAAGCCTAACATATAGTTAACACTGTGAAATGTTCCCAGTTTGGTTTCAGTTTAAGCACCAAATGTACGTAGCCTCCTGTAGTAACACTGACTTATTAATTGAACCCAAACCATGATCTTTTCCTAAACCTAACCAGGTAGTTTTTGGTGCACATCTTTATACTACATCACCTGACTTCCTAAAGACTTTCTGGCATGTGTTACCACATCCTGGAATCAATCCACTGTTTTTATTGTTAGTGGTCTGTGGAGTGCTGGTTTTTTATTTTAATCCCTTCACTGTGCACCTCTCTCCAGTTAGAGGTTTGTTTGGATTAAATTAAAAGCTGCATTCCCACGTCTTCTAATAATGTTCTTGCACTTCAAATGATAGGCTGCATATTGTAACCTCTTGGTTTTTGAGTGTGGCATCAATGGATACTGACTAACAATTTAAAGCAAAACAGAAATCGAGGATATTGAATTAAAATTGATGAAAAAAAGGTGGTGGTGCGACCCTCCACTGCCTGCGTACAAAACATTTTTTTGCATTAGTGCCAAAGTAGCAACAATACATCCAACAGTTTGTGCACACTTTGCATCATTTGTATAGTTTATGTGGCTTATATTATTAGTAGATTGCTTAAATTTGGCAAACACTGACCAATTTCCTATTAAGAGCAAACCTTGCAGACATCAATATTAACACATGCAGTACTCTACCTTGACAGGTTTTTTAGATGGACGTGCCCCCTCCTCATTATTCTCGGCCTCTTCGTGCTCTTTGCTGCCCGTCGGCAGGTTGGAGTAGTTGGCCAAACTGCTGAGCAGAAAGGAGACCATTGGACTGGTATCCATCTCCTCCTGCAAACACACACACAGAAATATTAGACCTGGAGATCTACTGGTTATGTGAAACTGTCTGCATCAACTCAAAGGCCCCTATTTAAAATCAGATTTGTGATCTTACAACAGCAGTAAGAAGTGGTTTCACCTCCAGACTCCCAGTATGTTGAAAACTGTCCTCACCTCAAACAGAGCCATATTCTTGCCGTCATACTGCTGGCTCTTCGCCGCATCACTGGCTGCACTGCTGTTGATGAAAGGACTGCTCTCTTTAGGGTTCCCATCACCTGAAACACAGAAACACCGACCGGCAGCTTTAGAGCCGAGTCTCCTTCACTCACAACTGCACACAGACGTTATGTAATTAGGTTTACAACAAAATGAATGGTAGATTGTTAATAACTCTAATTTGTGTTATTAAACTATTGTTTGGGATATAATACTGAATACTGCGGTAGAATCTTCAAAGAAAAAGTTAAATTAGACAGACCAGTGTATGGTATGACACAAGCTCATGTCCATTTATAATGTGTCACTGTGACAGAAGGGATGGGTTAAGCCTGCCTTCCTTCCATGTGAGTCCCAGGAGAGACTTTCCTCAGGCTACAGCAAAAGAATACTAAAGACCTGCTGCAGTGCTTCAGAGCCACTTCACTACATAGGCTAGTGCAAGCTAAAAGGGTATGCTATGCCAACTTCTTCTGATGATGTCATGAAATCCTAAAGCTAAAACATCAAAACTCTATTTAAGTTGGTGTTTTACATGTCAAGCAGACATGGAATTAAATTATCATTCATTTGCAGTTGCGTTTCATACGACCTGTCAACATCTTTTGACTCTGTTTTTGGTCTAAACTCCTAACAAAAATATCTGGCTCTTTAGCTGTCAAATGTATCACCAGCTACTTTTTAGCTGGAAACATGAGATAAGAGCGATGAGAGTTAATCAAAACAGTAAAGAAAACCAAAATAATGAGCTGAAAGATGCTAGAATGCTCCATAGAGCTGAGGGAAACTGCAGAGTTGGGGAGAAATTATCTGTGGGTTTCTTTTACATTATACATGGTAATTTTACTGATTGTAAAAATGTAAATATTGATTAGAACAGTTTAAACTCCTGTGGTTAGTATGTAATCATGGCATCTAATGTTTTAGAAGCCATGATGACTTACAAACCAGAGTACATGGGTTTCATTATAGTTTCTGATTGTAAACCACTAAAACCACAGGCAGCGTATCAGTTTTAATGTAGCCTTCGTTTTATAGGATTAAGTCTGTGAGCATTTCCTCTTTAATCCAAGTCTGATTTAAATTTCTGTTCACATTTTGAGGCATTTAGACACTTTTTTCCTCACCCTTATGACCTCTCATTATGGGATATTTCTCTCCCCCTCCTTCTACTAAACCTAATTCTAAAGTAGTGAGTGCAACAACAGTATAACAATCCAGTACAGTAATGAAGGAGCCACATGAGGGGATGTCCTGCAGCTCCTGCTTGGTGAAAGCAACACCATCAAGTCGTCTCTTTCAATTCATCAAGCTGCAGCAGTATTATACACTAATCTTTAAAGCAAAGAGGAGAGTCAAATACCAGCCAAACTGCTCTCACGCTGCGCATAATCCTTTGAACGACAGACTGCTCTCCTAAAGACGCATTGCCTGTCAAATTGGATGAGAAAGCATTTGAAGTTTGTGTTATTTTTGAGTTTGCATTAGGGATTAGAGCTTTTATCAGCTTTCTATCAATACCACAACACATTCAAAACACCTGAACATATATACCACTTTTCCCTGGACATTAGTTATGAAAAGACCTTTAAACTCATGTGAACTCTTCATTTTTGTTTCAGTTCTTTGCAGCTGCTGTAAATGATATGTAGATGAAATAATCTCAGGCTGGACAATAATGACAATCTGTTTGTTACCTGTTGTGATGTCAAACTGCATTTTATGACATTAAGACTGACAGCAGGTCTTTTATTTCCACTCTTAGTTTTAGTTTAGATTATGCTGAGGCGAACCACCTGAGTATTCTGTAATCCACCATGATTTTTAAATCTGCATTTAAAGCTCATTTCAGCTCTTGGCTTAGAGTGAAATCAGCTTTTAAAAAATTGCGATTTGACCATCGTTTTACTAAATGTTTTTGTGTATGTGTGTGTGTGTCAGGGCTTTTTCTGTCCATGTATAAGTTTTGTGTCTGTTTGTGACATGTTTGTATAGTGTAACATATTCAATTGCTTGTTGTCTTGTTGAGGTCTGATTGGCTGGAAGGTGAGGGGGCGGTAACTGTTGACAACACCACAGTCAATAAAAGTGACATTATGAAATAAAAGGGTGAAGTTATGATGTGAAAAATATGAAATATGAACAATTAAAAAATAAAATAACCTTCCCCACTTCCTCCCACGGTACAAAAATTAAGCCCAAATTACGTCGGATATGGTAATAATGGCATTTGGAGACAGAGTCAGCGCAATAGTGATCTATCTGGTTCCTGTCTATACACCCACCTGACCCTCAAAGAGCTACTAAAACATTTTCAGGTTTCTCAGTCAAAGTCAGAGAATAAACAGTGATGGATTCTTGCTGGTGACCCTGAGGTATTACCCATGGGATGGGAGTATTGTGTAATCTTCATTACACTGCAGGACATTCATACAATTAAAAGACTGTACTGTATTCCTTTAGGTATTAAATCTGTGTATTTTACCCCACAAATAATCAATTTACAAGATGTGCACAAAACACACCTCACTATGCTCAAATTAGAAACCACATCCTCCTCCTCATCCTTCACTGCAATCAGTGAGTGACCTTAAAGTGTAACCAAAAAAACAGAGGCCTCGCACAAATTGATCTACTGATCCATTCCTGTGACAGACAAGGTTACAAAAACCATCAGTCTGATTTTGCTTAACATTGTCGTTTTCTTCGCATATCATTTATGCTGTGTCAGTAACACTTAAAATAAGCATCAGGCGGCAACATGAAGTAGTTTGATAAATAAGGCTTCGTATCTCTATGAAAACAGATGCTGTTCTGACTTCAGAGAGGCTGATCCAATGCATGGGTCTGAAATAGCCCGTTTCTATGGAACTAGATAACAGCTAATCTATGATGTAAGAAATGTGTGTTAACAATCATTAATTGAAGATATTTCTGCCAGAAAGGCTAGTGCTTATATACTTTATATTATTAGCTATGAGTGATAAATACACTTGGTTTTCTAACAGATGTAATTAATTAATGATTGTTAACACATATATGTTTCTTCATTCATTAGCTGTTTTCTAGTTCCATAGGTATTGATATTATTACTCATCATCATTAACTTTTCTCACAAAAAGAGGGTTTCTTACTAGCTGCCATTTTAATTCTGCAGACAGGTCAACAATGTTCACCTAAGTTTGCCTTCAACTGCTAAGGGCTAACCTTAAATTTAAGTTTTAGAAAAATGTAGCTAACATTAGCTAGTTAATTTGTTAACTTTAACATTGGTTTTGGTTTCTTAAGATTTAGCACCTTTTATCCATTATGATGTACATACATACATATCCACATTTACAGCAGATGTCCAGACATAAATTGCTGTCTTTTTGCACAGTGCACAGGTAAGACACAGTGTAGTCACATTCATCCAATTAAACCTGCTCTTTACCCATCCCTTCACAAATCCTCCTGCCCAGAGGGGAAAGATCTGCTCTCCCTGTGAGGGCTCAGCTGTGTGAAACCTCTCATGCTGTGAATCAAACCATCCCCACCACGACTGGCTTTGCTCCTTCTGACTTCTGACTTTTCTTCTGCAGATATACGTCTTATTTCACAGAGCGGGAAGGCATGGATTCAGCATTAATTGAACCACTGACATGCACTGTGAAGACCTCTGATTTAATGAAGTAAACTTTGCCTGAAGTAAACTATTTCTTTCTGGCAGCATGAACCTGTTGTTCCAAATATCACCAGTTTTAAAACATCTACAACAGTTATGCTGATGACATAACTATTTATTCACCCTTGATGGTTGAGAGTTCTGTAGAAAAACAGGAAACCCTCACATTTGAGGAGTTGTAACAAGGAAACTGCTCTAATCAATATTTTTACAATCAGTAAAATTACTATATACAGTGGCTTGCAAAAGTATTCATACCCCTTGAACTTTTCCACATTTTGTCATGTTATGACCACAAACAAATATATTTTATTGGAATTGTATGTGAAAGACCAACACAAAGTGGCATACAATTGTGGAGTAGAAAGAAAATTATACATGATTTTAATTTTTTTAAACAAATGAAAAACTGAAAAGTG
>JAVQJL010056433.1:0-13548 GCA_036024295.1 Nannoperca obscura
ACACACACACCCACACACA
The DNA here is from genome assembly GCA_036024295.1 of Nannoperca obscura. Classification (NCBI taxonomy): domain Eukaryota; kingdom Metazoa; phylum Chordata; class Actinopteri; order Centrarchiformes; family Percichthyidae; genus Nannoperca; species Nannoperca obscura. Next base: position 20 of record JAVQJL010056433.1, read on the forward strand.
CACACACACACACAGTATGATTATTAAATAAAAATGACACTGTTAATTAAAGAAATTAAACTGCATGTTTCTCAGTCCATCAATGCAGAATAATGTCTAACATACACGCTAAAGCACCAACGGCTCAGATCAATAAACTGCATTAGATCACAACAACAGAATAAGTGAACCAAGTAAACAGGAAAAAATTAAATTAATCAACACCAATCAAGAAAACCATATTGTCCCAAATCTCTCAAAATGTCTCCTGACTTGTAAACTGAACAATCAAAAAAAGGGTGCAGAACCCGGAGCGGGTGCTTTGAAGATTACAACTTCAAACCAAGGTGACCTGACTTACCCAGCTTTCCTCGGAGGTTGACCAGCTCCTGGGACAGCTCCCTGCGCTGCCTTGTGGCTTCATCACGCTGCAGAGAAACGAGAGACACAAAAAACAGTCACGCACCTGCACAAAGTTTGGAACCTGCAGCGCGGTTATTCATTATTAGAAGGAAGGTTCTCCGTCAGGGCAACACCCTGACACACAGCCGCCTAATGAATACAGTTTACCTTCCAGGATCATTTTGTTTGTCAAATGTAAACAGCACAGCAGCAGTTACCAAAGACAAACACATGAATAGAGATATGGGGAGACACTTGACATTCAACTCGTGTTTTCAGTCTTAGCTCGTAACTCCTTTACTTCTCCCTTTCTGACTCAGTTTTGCAGTAAAAGAGGAAGCTGCGCTGTAGCTGCAGTGCTCCTCCAGACTCCCAACTGACGCATCGATGATCCAAAAACTGTTTACCTCCCGCGGACTGCCTTTCTCTTCCTATGCTGATTCACAGAAACAACCAAACGGTACAGGCACACAGCAGAGCATGACAATTCAAACGTCACTTCACTGATCCATCCTGCCCTGCTGCCTCAGATCTGCCTCTATTCCTCCCTGCAGAGTAGAACAACGTAGAAGCCAGTTACCCTGTGTGCAGCGCAGGGAGCACTAAGGCACGCTCTGCTGCCAGAACAGCCCATGATCCAGCCTCAGCTTGAGGCTTGGCTGGCGGAGTGTCCCCCCCCCAGCTATGGAGACCCAGTACTCCAGGACAAACAGTTGTCCAGGTGGACGCACCACCTCCTCCCAGCCTGCTCCGACTACATCTGAGGCACGACTGAAAAAGCCGCTATACTGGCTGTGGTGACTGACTGCAGAGTGCATTACCGTATTACACCTAAAAAAACAAAAAGGGGCAGGCCACAGCGTGCATAAGAACAGCCTCCTCCCCAGCGAGGTGAGGTCACTTTAAGACAGCACTAGAGGAGTGGAGCAAACAGATAAATTGCACAGAGTGGCCTGACATCAGGCTGATGGAGCAGGGCTTGTGCCGTGCAGTGACCTTCCCAAGGGATACATGGAGAGGCTTCATTACCACCATCCCCCCACCACTCATCCAAACCTACATTCCAAATCATCCCCTCACCCCTCTGCACCACAATCTGATGTGCGGCTACAGGCTTCAGGGGTACAGTCCCACTTTACAAGATGATGTAATGCTGAGACAGATCGCATTTCCAGCTTTACACAGTCTTTACAGTCAACGTAAGACAGTATTAAGTCACTTGTCGACTAACCACCAAATGCCCAAAGGGTAAATATTCCTCAGACTGCATTAGAAACAGCACAGCTTAACCAGTAAGTGTCACTGAAGGAGGACTATTTAGTAAACGACACCATAACTGAGATCACGCCGACAGCTCCCTGTGCACTAAATGAAATGTGAAAGTGCACTAATGATAAATGATTGATGAAGTACTGAGGAAAATAACTTCCACAGTGCAGCCCTATGTGCCCACAAAGGGCCCTGCATAAAACCTAATTACTCAATATTTCCAAGATACTTGTGCACGTTTCTGCCATTTTAACTTGATCCGGTTTCTAACTATAAGGGAGATCTAGCTGGGTACAGAGAGCAGACACGTCCCCAGTGTGTAGCAGTATGATCCCGTGTCAGGTGTAGTATAGCACTTGATGGGAGACTAAGATCAATGACTAATTACTTCCGATCAAGTTACAACTTCCTGGACATTTTGTGAATATCAGAAAGCAAGTGAAGTAAAGCCAGACTATAAAATCCTGTTTCTGGTTATTTGGAAATGTGCTGGCATTCCTGCGCTGAGCTGAAACACAGCGTTTTCTCTTTGAGAGAAGGTATGTCTCACCACCGGGGCCAGTGCTTACACACCACATCCAAACAGATGATAAGGAACGGTGCTCAGGCCCTGCTTAGTGTTTGGCTGCAGGTTCATAACCATATCAAGTCAACAGCTGGGACATTCTCACACTATGATGGCAAGAACCTGCCTCCTATTCTTGGTCTGAAGGGCGGTCTTGTCTGTTAATACACCAGATACACGAATATGCTCTGTATTGCCGTTATATAAAATGCAGCTTATGCGTGTTGGATACAGTGGGCGGGACTCGTTGCTTCCAGTGGTAGTTTAAGTCGACAGCTGCTGCTCTCAGAGAGGCATTTAATATTTGTTGATGTAATCAGTTTCACAACCCTCCCGACCAAACAGAACGGTACGAGTCGAACAGTGACTGGAGGTCACAATCTAGGCCTTAAATACCAGCCGTCTCATTACAGGGGCCGTCTTATAGCGAAACAATTCTCTCCACACTCCACAAAAAGTTACTTACTACTGGCTTTCTGATACATGGAATGTGCACTCAAGTTTCAACAGGCAAAACTGTTCCCAAGAAGACTCCTTAACACCTGAGGAGCAAATGTCAAAATAACTTAAGAGACCTGACTGCATAAACAGAATACCTTTTTATTATGTGATTAAACCAGTGGTGCAGTGACACTGGCAGCAGAAATTAAGAAACAACGGTACTCACTGAAGCTCACTGATTCTAAAATTGGACTGATATGAACCCTGTCATAACTCTGAAACTATCCAGAGCGTTGCCACAAGGGATCTGGTGTCGAGCTCTGGAGTGAGGCAGGAGTGAAGGGAGTTGCTGTAATCCAGGCAAAAGGAAATAAACGCATGAGTGAATATCTGTATCGTGACAGAGAAGTGGTGGTTTCATTTTCTGAAATAGTTCTCAGCTGCGGATAGCTCAAGTGCACAACCGCTGTCCCAAATGTGTGAAATCCTCGCGATTTCCACCCAACAATCTCGTCACACAAATTCAGATGTTACAACATCCGAATGAAGGAAATTCACACTTCTATACACACACAGCTTGTTCAAGAACATTGATGGAGTCTCCAGCAGTAACGAACTTCACACCACGTCAGAAAACAGCCGTCTGCGCAGGTGCTTTGACCAACCAGAAGGCGTTACAGCAGTAACAGCTAAAACTGCGTGTGAGGGGCAGCTAAGCTAAGCTGGAAGCACCACAGCTACAGTATGCTTTCTGGTGTTTGCCCCACCCTGGTGCACTGCAAGTCTACTATATCTGCAGTACAGGGATGCTAAACCGAATAAAGATGCGTGTTCGTGCAGGTCATTTTTACAACATCATACACATGCATTGAATGGATTTGGCCCCAACACCCTGTGCTGATGCGTCAGTGGCGTAGGAACAATGCCAGATAACGAGCCGTTGCAATGAAATGACGGCAAGTTCCCAGCGGCCTCTAGAGGAAAATCCTGGCAGACCTGATGTCGTAATCCTGTGAAGTCAAGACAGGGTCAGACAACTTAATGGGAGCCACTAAATACCATCTTATGTCTCTTCAATCCATTTATACTTGGATGGTACATTCCAGTACCAGTGTGTGAGACTATTTGACGAGGACACTTCTAAAGTTAACCAGAGGGACTGAAATAGCTTGTGACATTTTATGGACTCCGGGTAATAGAGTATGATTCGTTTCCTCTAGGTTTACAGGGAAATGCAGCTATAAATCTTTATTATACTACATTAAGCCAAATTAATTTAGTTCTATAATTCACTCATATTACAAGCAGGGCCTTCTGATGTAAAAATACTTAATGAGTCCAATCACCACATCATCATTTTGCTTTGACAACCACTACGATGGATGGGGTCAGGCTGAGGCTAGCTGATAGGATAAGCCTGTTTGCACTGCGGGAAGAAAAATCCCTTGGGGCATCCAGTTCCTGGAAGCCAACCACATGGCACCGCTGTTAAAACAGCAAGCTTAAACATCCATATTTGAAAAAGGCTCTCAGGGTCACGCTTGTCTACCTGAATAACCTATGAATCCATGAAAAGTGGACCGCTGTGAGCTTGTAGGTCGCAGCCACAATGAGCTCAGTAGAGCAGAGTTCCCCTTCGGTCCAGGGTTGCTTCAGTTGTTTAGTGGATGACAACAACGGGGCTGTTTTGTGTTGGACGACTTCCAAGTACGTCTGTGTGTGCAGCCCCTCATCCCCTTACAATCACTCGCTGTGCTGTTGCTGTAAATAGAAATGCCATTTGATTTGCCTCGTATCAACACGCAGGGTTTGATGTTGCGCCACTTGTAGCTTTGTTGTAAATTTAGAGATCAAGAGGTTATAACTTAAAAGAATGAGATTAAGGCAATTCTTCTTTTATCATTGTGCAAATGTTTTTAACCTGTATATTAATGCAAAGACTAAGAGGTTTTCTTTTTTTCCCAATTCTGTTTATTCAGTAATATATAAAAGATGGACAGCTCTGCATAACGCATTGAAAATATGATACATTTCTGTATCCAGTAATGTGAGCCACACTATTTCCAGCCGTATTATCAACCCAACGTCAACAATCACAAACTAGACCAGTGATCTCCACGAGTGTCATGATGACAGACCGCAAATACACATTATTGTATGGATTTAAAGAGTCCGTGTTTTAAATAAAAAGACTTCCCCTCATAAATAAAAAGTTCCTACCTCAGCCAAAGTTTGCTGCAAGACGACGGCGACTGCCTCAAATCTGCAGTCGCTGGCTGCCAGGAGTCCTCTGAGCTGCTGGATGCTCTGGTCCTCCCTCCCCCCATCGACGACACTCGCTGGTACCACATCTGGAGGTCCGCTGCGCTGATGTGGTTGGGATGCTGGCTGCTGAGGGTGTTGCTGGCAGGAGCTGGACTTGGGTTTGTTCTTGTCCACTGTGAAAGAGCACGTGTTGAGTGTGGTGACAACGTTGATCATCATACCCCCCTCCATCACCGCTGCTCTGAGAGCAGTGCCACCCACCCTATACGCTCCCCTCAGGGTCATAGGCGCAGCAAGCTCCGGAGTTGGAGCCCTGGATATTTCTTCAGTCCAGAACTGTTCTGTCCAATCAGCCAATCTGATGATTCCCAGTGCTGCTCCTCCGACAGCACAGACATAAAAATGGATCCTCTGAATGCAATTACTTTTCCATATCCTAATTCAATCTAGTGCACTGCAGACACTGGTCACCAAGGACAACTTATTTTAGCAAGGCCGTGCTACTGTAGTTTTGATTTACATCGGCTTTATAAATACATCACCCCCATACAACCGATACCGACAACCCTACTAACGAAGAACACTTTGTTTGCTCTGATACTAAAAACGGAGACAGCAGAATAGAGAAACAGTGAGTGCACAAGAAGGGAAAATCTTATCTTTGACACTGGACACCTGTGTGTTTATGAGGAGACTGCAGTGAGCGTTAGGTAACACAGCAGTGAGGATAGCCTGAGACATAACAGGAATACCAGTGAGTGGAATGTACTAGTACCACCAGTGGCCTGCGGGGATACTCACTCAGCTCAGTCTGCTGTTTTAGATGACAGCTGCTAGAGCAGATTAATATTTATAAGAAAAATTTACAAATTGATGAGGTTGCAAGTGAATTTGAAACAGTAAAAGCAATGATAAATCTACTTTAAATGTGTTGTAGTTGACTTCACCCTAGTTAGCTCCCTTAATACTATGTAGATACAACATGAAGTGTTTATAATCATGGAGCATATTAAAGTTATATTTAGATGCACTCAGCACAGGATGATTTTAGAGCATCATAACATACCAGACAAACACCAGCATGGAACTGTGGGATATATGGACACCTTTAGAACTAGGTGCAGTATAATACTGCAGAGAGAAAAGGTTGTGATGCACTAAGAGGAACAGGAACGGCCTCGAAGACCTGTGGAGACGAGGAAGTACAACAAAAACCTGATGATTAAAAACTAGACCCATCTCATTTGAATAAGTATATGCTGCATTCATGCCACAGGCTGACTTGAGTTTACACAGCTCTGTATGCGGATGTGCAGTTCACCTCGAAACTAGTTTGTCAGTCGCCTCGCTGTGTTTCACAGAGTAAACAGTTCAGCATAAAAAACAAGCAGTCATTTAGACAAATATATACACAGTATAATACTGCACCCGGAAGGATCGCACAACTTACAAAACAAATAAAACAAAAAGGAGCACTCCTTACTATGTCATGTATGTGAATTTCACTATTTTGACACCTCTAATGCTTTAATTTGGCGAACAAATGTATGTTATAGAGCTTTGCTGCAGAACAAGGTTGTACTTTTAATTTTGCCTTTACATTTTTTAGGCTGAAATAGAGGACGCAGATCATTCGAGAGCAGAAAAAAGAGATATGCATCTCATTGTCCTGACTGCATGATCCTAATCTACAAAGAATGACTGTTATACTACATGTATAGAAATAGTTCTTTATTTTTGCATCATGTACAGTGCATTTGTACAGCTGTGCTGCTCATTTTGACGATGCAGTGGTTTTCTAAATCTAAAAAAAAGGGTTCCTGAAATTAGGATGCCCTCTGCTGGTTGTGCAAAGAGCACAAATACACACCACCTCAAGTTGTATGGACATGTTGCATAAACGTGCCTGGATACAGAATAATATGTAGGGCTTGTTGGAGCAAGACAACTGAGCACCTGTGACTTGTACTTGTATAAAATAGTCACACGTGTAACAGGATGAGAGTGTATGATTTTCTTAATTTGTGATTCATAGCATTGGATTTGTGCTGTGGTGTTGTGTTTGTGGGGGAGAGAAAGAATTTCTACAGGTGTGCTATATCGTAAACACTTTCTCTTTGTGACTTCAAATTTACTGTTACACACGTGTGACTATCTTCTAAAACTTTATTTCATCTTGTGCTCGTTTCCGAGGCCACAAGTGATTATACAACATTTTCTGCAGAATTTAAATAATTCATAACGGTCTAAGAGAGGTGGGCAGGTTCCAGACCTGTGAGAAAATCTGAGATAAGGTCAGAGATTAAAATAGTGACCACAATTAAAAGGCATTCCAGTGTTTACAAAACAGTACAGTATAATATTGGGGGCTTTTGTTTCCCATAAACACACATGTGCATTTTAATTTGACTTCATATAAGCACATACGCCGTCCCTGCGTTTGAATGCTACTCCATGGCAACAGAGGACCAGCAGCTATTTCCATCAGTGTTGATGATTCACGCTGCCCTCTTTATTCAATACTTCCTCCCAGGCTCAAAATGATTTTGTACCAATTCAACTAGTACACGTAACACCAAATACCGAGTGATTTAGTGACTCCACAGCGAAGCACTCTGCTGCTGGAAGGAGATCTCACACCATGGCACAAAGCATGATGGGTGATGCGACCCCTCACAATCAGGCACTTGTTACAGTGCTTGGTTGACAATATAGCAGGCAATAATTCTCTGTAACATTCACTGGACACTCTAAAATAAATGAATAAATAAGTGTTTTAACTAATTGATGCATGGGACACCTTGCACATATTGAGATGACTTGTTTTAAAGTAAATAGCAATGCTTCATTGTGTTTAAATAAGGAATAATGAGTTATTTAAACCTTTGAGACTATAAAACTACCTCCCCATATTTGGTCATAACCCTTCAAAAGAAATCAGGAGAAGAACGCTTTAAATAACGCACCCTAACGCACCTCAGGGTGAAACAGGAGTACTGGGTGAGCAAGAAAGCGAGAGGTAGTGCAAAAAGGCCTCACAAATAATGCAAGCCATCTTGAAATGTAAATATGACATAAAAAAATGAGACAATTCTGATGTTTGTTTAAATAAAGTTGTTCCTGACTTAAAAATTCAAAATAAATCCTAAATTAAAAAAAATACTTGGGTATTGGGTGACACATTTTGGTGACCAAGGTAGGTAAATGTAAGATGAACCTCCTGCTTTGCTGGCTAGTAAACAGCCATTCTAAAAATAGATTTCAGAAGCGGCTAACTGCACGACATGAGAGGCAGACGCTGATAGGCATGGCGTAGATATTACAGCACAGAGACCCAAAAACCACAGCGATGTCAGCAGAGATATTATAAAAAAACTGAAATAGCTGACAGACCTGCATGGAAAACCATGGTGTTCTTCCTGCATCCTGACAGGAGCTGAATGTTTCGGAGTAAACCCTTGGCTGTAAGACGCACGTGGATGTTCGACAAGGAGAGCTTCGGAGACCATAACATCTCTCAAACGCAAAGCAGGACGGCCACAGTTCCAGCCAAGAACTACTTAAAAAGAAAAATGAAAAAACAACAGGGTCCAAATGCAGAAGCTTGATGCTGGCTATGAACCACACGCCATGGTGTGCATCAGTGTGTTATGCCTCAGGTGACAGCAGCACTGACAGGCAGAAAAGAAATAAATCAATAAAAACCCGGAGTAAGAGTTGTGCCACTGAGACAGCCTTGAAAAAAGTGAAGGCACCCAGTTCAGCATGGCAGGTCTCCCAACTCAAAATCTAATTCCCAGCTGTGAAGGCTGGCACAGCTCGATAGATGTGATGGGGGAAAAAACAACAAAAACAAGAGAAAATCCCATAATCCTCTTGGTAAAGCCCGGCTCCAGGTATTTACCAAACGCATGAATCTCACACAGCAAAGCAAAGCAGCATCTCCAAGCTTGATGATGGCGGTGCTGTAGCAGAGCCAGGATGCAGGGGGGGTGGGGTGGCAGAGAAAAGGGTGGGAGGAGCAAACAACATAACTGCAGCCAATGGGAATTGAATCCAGACCCCCCACTCGTTCTCTCTTTCCCTGTGTCACCAGCAGTGGGAGGGCAAGAGATGACAGACTTCTCGTGACATGGTTGTCTCATGAGCTGAGCCGTAAACAGCGCGGCTGGCACAGCTCTCTGTGGAAATGCGCCCTCAGCTATGACTATGGAACACATTTAATTCAAGTCTCAAAACAATGTGCTGGGCTAGCAGCGTTAGCATGTTAGCAACAGCATGTTTTCCATCCAGATCCTGCTAAACCGTAAGCTCGACCGGACTAACGACACCGTAAACCAAAAACATGCATCAAGCATTATGTGCCAGCAGCAGAGAGCAACAAATGCCATTAAAACAGAGTGCACACATTACAGCTTTAATGTGATTATGTTGAGTATAGAAAGAAATACCACTGATACCAAAACTTGAATGATCTGGTCAAAATGAGCACAAACCACATCTGAACAGCATTAAAATACTAGTTCTGTAGCTTCAGCTGAAAATACACGTATTTCCGGTAATGCTCTTCTAAAGAGATGCCAGACTTGAACATCAATCAAATATAAGGCAGAGGGCAGTGCTCTTTGTAGTCGATATATTATGACATTGTATTTGTATCTCTATTAAGAAAACTAAACATGATTTTAAGGGGGGTACGCGCCTTAATACAGATGTTTGCATTTAAAGCACAATAGCCCATATCTTCTGAAAACAAGCCCACACCACCGACATTTCTTAAAAGCAAAGTAACACATCTATTAAATTGGCAACACAACGACAAGAGAAAACTCTCACCATGTCCACTTGAAGTTAGAAGAACGAGTCTTGCCGAAGCAGTCCTTTTCAGTGGGGTGAGTGCAGGATTTGAAGCTCCTTTGCTGGCGGCGGCAGCGGGTTTGCATGCTGTGGCCAAAGCTGTTACAAGCAGAAGATCCAAGTGAGACGCGGGCAAGAGTTTAATCTGAGCCATAATGTAGCACGAACACTGGCTACTGACCACAACCACAGGTAGCCTTTACGTCAGAGCTAAGGTTTGATCCAACACACTCTTTAATTATTCATTTATTTTAATCAAACAAACATCAGGAAGTAACAATAGGTTTCTTTGTAGTTGATTGTTTTAAGAAGGGTTAATCCCTTATCACACCGTGGAGATTTGCGAGTTCAGAAAGGGAGATTTAAATCTCATAAAAATTTAAAAAAGGAAGATAATCAAAAAATCAAGTAAAACGGTGTGTGTGTGTGTGTATATAGAGATGTAATCTCACGTGGTCCTGTGTTTCTCCCAGCAGTTGTGATGAGTCTAGCTTTCAACACAGCTGGTTTGAATGGGGTTGATTTATGTGGAGCTCCTCCAGAAACTGTTGAACGAGCAGAGAAGTGATGGTTAAACACTGAAACTCATGTATTTGGTAGAAGCACATGAAAATCACCAGCATGTAAAACCAATGTTGATGTCCTCTGAGCTAAACTGATTACCAGACGCTTCACCATGGATACTGCAGTTGATGTTTCAACTTCAAGTCCTACTTACTTCTCCAAAGCTTTCTGTCTTTTCCATTAAATGCAGCTAACAAAGGGATGATACAAAAGCGATAGGATCCAATGAGCAGGCACGTCAACAGGGTGAGATCGCAGCTGGATGCTGCACTGCCCTGTGCCATTAAAGAGGAGTTGTTGAAAACATGAGTTGGAAATTCAGTCCATGTGCAGCTTCGAGGTCCTGTGTAACCAGCCATCGTTTGTTAACAGGAACTAGGGGAACGGCTCCTCTTCTGCACCTCAGACGACATCGGCTGTAGTGTGTGTCTGCTCACTTTCCTCCAGGCAATGCTGTGTGTGAACTAGAGTGGAATAGAGCCAGTTGCCGTGACAACCACACATGGGTGGGTGGGGGGGTCCCCAGTTTGAAAAATAGATCCTCTCGGCCAATCACGGACCTGCATGCTGTTGAAGATGCTGGGAGGAAAAGATCCTGCTCTCTAACAGCGCTCCCTCTTTATACCATACACCAGTAAGAAAAATACCCAAAAGACCTAGAGCTGCAACGATTTGTCAATTAAATCAATCGGAAGAAAATTATTTGACACCTATTTTCATAATCGATTAATTGTTTCAGTCATTTTTCAAGCACAAATGTCAAACATTTGCTCCAGTTTGTTAAAGTTTCTTGAGGATTTGCTGCTTTTCATTGTTGAGTATTCTTCCTTTTTTTGAAAACATCGCTTTGGCATTCAGGGAAACTGATGACATTCTTTAAGGAAAAACGATCAATCCTAAAAATAATCTGAAGATTAATCAATAATAAAAATGGAAAAGCTGCAAAAAAAAAAAAAAAAGAATGCTTTGCTCATTCACAGATTTCTGACACAGCTTAAAATAAAGAAATCTGAAAAATGTCCCAATGTTTTCAAGATGCCAAGCTCCTGTATCTTGGCAGATGTGGAGGCTTTAGATGAGGGAAAGATTTGCCCCGGGGGAGATTCATCCAAGACATCCAAGCACAGCTCTGAAGTGGGTCACCATTGAAAACAAAAGCCCCTCCCCTCCGTGTCCAGATGTGTCCTTAAATACCTCGATGAACGCCCCGGCCTGACCCCGGAGAACTAACTTTATGTAATAACCTGTAGGGAGTGAACATCCAATTTCTAAAAACAATGTAAATCCTTGTTAGGCTTACCTTGTGTACTCCCAGCACCTTCACTCTTCTCAGTGTGAACACTGGCCTCAGTAAGGCTCCTAGACGGCCCCAGGGACTTGTGTAGTGGTCTAGAAGCAGGACAAGCAGGGGGGCCCATAAGAGAGGGGCGAGAGAGAAACTGAGAAGGTCGGGGTCCATTCAGCTGGGGCTTAATACTTTGGGCTGTTGAGGCGGTTCCAAGGAACAGCTCTCCTGTAGCCTGCGCTCTCTGTCCGCCTGGGATGTAATGGAGAACAAATAAACATTGGAGGTCAGCAGCATGAACCCCTTTTTAAGGACAACTACACATACTGAGCTCACTGGTGTACTGGTCATTTGGTGCAAATGCAGGGAGCCAAAACACCCACAGAACTACAACACAGCCAAATCAGGCCTAATAAACAAAGTCTTTTTCTCATAACAGGAAGCAGAATAATGAGTCATTTTCACAAGATATTATAAAAGATGTTTACCTGAAAACACAATTATTGCAAGTAAAAAGCCTGTGAAAATACGTGTGAAAAATGTAACATAGAAATTGTACAAAACTTACCAATCTTAGTCATTACAACAAACATGTCAAATTTGACCAACTACAAACAAACAAACAATCTAAATGTTTAAGTAAAAATAATGCATCCCACCCGAGTGTCCCTGTATGAGAAGTTTGCTGCTTTTTTTACTGTGCTCAGGGCGCTTGTCTCAAACATTGTGTTCTCACTTTAACACTATTGGTGCGCTCAAAACCTCCCTTTCCTTCCCCTGCTTTTTCCACTCGTGCAGATGGCTTCCCATCAGAGGAAAAGTCCCTCTCCTTCCTCCCTTCCCCTCCTCCTACTATAAAGAGCGGTGGGGCAGGGGGAGTTGTCCACTTATCCTCGACACCTGGACATGAGGTTGGAGGGGACACTGTTCCTGTGGGACACGGCTGAGCTCATCAGGAGTAAGACAGTATGACTAGTAGATGAACTGCTCAATGTCACCCTCTGATGGGGAGACCGCTTTACTACAATCTGAATCATTTTAAGTTAAAACGTGTATAGTGGAGCAGAGCTATATAGATTAACCCTTATGCCCTCCTCAAATTTTGCACCCGCTGGACACCATCGTGGCCAAAAATGTACACGACACATAAACTGCTATAAAATCATCATAGGAAGATGGGGCTTTGCAGGTGATTAGAGTCGTGGATATGTCAAAGATCAGCAAAGACATTGATTTGATTGCATTAGTAATTTTTATGTAGTGTCAGATTCTCCCTCTGGACACCTTTGTGGCCAAAAAATGCCCCATAGGGTTCAATTAAAACCACATTGTTTAATTTCACTGCCATTACAGTATAAAATCATGCATTCTGTAATGTTAGCATTTTATTTTGAAGAGAAGTAGTGATATTTGACATTTCTACTGTATTTTACCAAATTCAACCATTTTCCCCATTGTAGGCCGATGCATGAAATTCTTGTATTTTTGCCAGTTATGCCAGAGGGCCTCAAAAGTGATTTGTGTGTGTGTGTGTGAAATTTTTAAATCAACATTTGATTCATCAATTTGAACATTTATTGTACAAACTGCAACAACAAAAGTGAACACAAAAGAACATTTGAAATATGAACAGAATAATACAGAAATATCCAGGCTTTGAATATGTGATGTGTCTGTGTGTTTGAGATAAAAATAAATAAATGAATTGAGAGTGTGTGTGTAGTTCATTTCCAGCAGCAGACCAGCAGGTCCTGCAGCATGTGACCTGGTGCGCTTTACAAAAGCACCTGTTACACTTTGTGCAGGTGATAGAAGACCTCTTTTTTAGGCCTGTGTACAACCAGCACACACCTCTGGTCGAGCTGGTGGCAGCAGTGGCAATGGCGGTGTCGGTAGTTTCTG